>CAHIKZ030000101.1:575000-845000 GCA_903632075.3 Acanthosepion pharaonis | reverse complement strand
ATCACGTTAGATTTTTTTTAGTTTTCTTAGTAAGTGATCGGTTTTATTCGTTTGTTTTTTAGGTGATATGTATCTATGTATTAAGGATTTTAACATTTATTTCTTTTTGTCTAGTTTGTGATTATTGTGTAGTTAGTTTCCTTAGAATAGTTTAATGGACTTTTTATGTCATTATTATTTGTATTATTACCTATTTTTTTTTTTTTTTAGGTTATATCTTATATATAAAATACAGTGTATGTATTTTTGTGCATGTGTCCAAACAACACCTCTGCACTCATTGCTTCGATTTCAATAATTCATAGCTCATTCAAAAACACTAGAAAAATTAGGCACAGGGAACCATTTTCATTGAGCTCAGATTTAAGGTTGCCAAATTATGCGAGGTTAAAAATATATATTAATACATTATACTAGCCTTTATCATTGTTTCATGGTTCAATGGGAGTAACTCTTATTTTTCTTTTTTATCCAAAATTGCAGTTTTCTTAAAATTTCAAGTAAGTTTAAAAGCCGCCCTATCGGGAGGCATTTAAGCTAGCTCCTATGGAGGACTCTTGGTTTGTCTATCATCATAATAACTAGAGAGGAGTAGATGTGATATGCCTCAATAAACTACAGAACAACTTAAAATTGATCACTGCATTTAAGTATTGAATTAATGTTGAAGCTTATCTTTTAAAAGTTCAACGCTATTTCTTCTGGTGCCACTTAATTTAAAGACGATTTGATATACGTAGATCCTTATTTTCCGTACAAACAATTATTTTTACTTCCTGAGTGACAGAGCAGCGGACAATTCATAAGATAAAATTAATATAGTTTAAAGATGGGGAAATATAAATAAGAATTAGTTATACATTCAACATTTGAAAAGTTAGAGAAATATAAAAGCTAATTAGATAAAAGCTATATTATGAAAACTATTTGAATAAAGGCGAAATTGGAGCTCAATTCTCCCACGAATAGCCGAGATTAAAACGACTTTATAGTGATTTTCTAAGCCCGGCTTAGATGTGGCCCAAGGCCGAAAGTATGGGGAACCCAGTGAGAATCGAACCCACTATACAGTCGTAATTGTTTTAGCGAGACAAGCTTTATAACCATTACACCGCCTCGAGGTGCCCAAAACGACTTTATAGTAATTTACATACGAGAAGCTCTATATGTGTATCTTCTAGGCAATATCACTCTTCAGGTTTAACTAATTTGCATATTGATTTCAAAAAAGTTTATTTCATTTATTAACTGTCCTTCATTACTGTTCTTTTATTCAAAGATTGTTTTGATTTACATATAAAAGATAGTTCTGCTTAGGAATATCGTCTTATATAGTGCAGAAAAGTGTTTACATTTCACTTGGCCTTCAACAAGTTGGCATCTATTTATAAAACTTTCCTTAATTATAACAAGCCATGAATGAAATGTTCATTTAAAATCTTTATTTCAAAGATTTCAAGTAGTGAATAAATCTTACTTTGCGAAGCGATAGAGAGCGTGCGAAGCCTGCTAGTATATATATAATATATATATATATATATATATATATATATATATATATATATATATATATATATATATATATATATATATATACATGACTTTCCTAGCGAAACACATATTATTATATTACTTGCTAAAATAAACAGGCAGCCTTATAAACATATGCATTTCAGACACACCAGTATTTACTGTCTTGAAAAAAATATTGCGTCTGTCATTATGCTACTTCTAGAAGTAATGAGAAAAGGAAAGACTTCATATACGACCAGCTGCGATTGCGTCCCTCCATATATCTGTTTGCTTGTGTATTCACGCTTTGGGGATAGGCAAGCAAAGAAAGAAAGAAAGAAAGAAGTACCTGAGATAGATAGATAGATAGATAGATAGATAGATAGATAGATAGATAGATAGATATTAACAAACTGAGAGAGAGAAATTGAAAGATAAATGGTGGAAGGATGAATGTCCATAGATATCACGCAGTTATTTGCTGAATTATCATCTGAAACTTTCATTGTATAACGTTCGATAATTGTAATTAATATTCACCACTGAATCAAATGCATTAACAAAGAAATCATCTTTTACCTGAAGACGGTCGCGAGACCAGAAACACGTGTCGTAAAATTATGTAAAACAAAGCATAATATTTTTTCTAAATAAATCCACATTACAACCAAAAACGTTTGCGGCACCTCTCTTCTCTTCTTTTTTAATATATATATATATATATATATATATATATATATATATATATGGTAGGAGAGGGTGGCTAGACACACAGGTGGATTAAAAACAAGACCTGACAAATGGCACATAAATCCTTTCATGAGATCGACGACCATCTAGCACAGGCGAGGGGATGTTGAAATACCTGGATTAGAGCTCACTGGTAGTATGTTATCCAACTGGGAGAAGGAAAACTCGGATGATATATAACTGAGGCTTGGCAGTATTCCATGATGTTGACTGCGTCTTTGATGTGTGGGGATATGCTATTCTTTCTTAAAAAAAAAAGTGCAAATGATCCAGTGCAACGTCCTTCTCCACTTCAAAAATGTTATACACGGGCATTGCAAGATACAGTAAGTCACAACTGAACCCTCCAATTATGGTGCCAGCCAATATATATCTAAGAGTATAACAAAAAGTCAGTGACCAGACGTACATATTAGCTGAATTTTAACTGAAATTGTCACGGTGCAATGTTCAGTTTTAATATTAATTTTACTCAATCGATTAAGAGCACTGACAAGGAAGGAGACTATACTGAAAAATATTATTTACTATGCAAAATAAATGCTCATTAGGTCATATATACATGTATCTCCAATGGGTCGATTTATATAACCTTTGTAAATACGGCTTTCGCAAATAAAGCAATTGACAAGATCTGTCTTTATGATTAATTAAGCTCATTAAGGATTCGAACTGCTAGGTAACCTTTGGAAAGGATATTAAAATAATCCAGAACTTGTACTCGTAGCAAACCGCCTGCATACGGATAGAAAATGAATTCAGTAAATATATAAAAATGGACACGGGCTTAAGACAATGGTGCATTCTCACAGAACTTATTCAACCTTTTCAGTGAGACGATTCTTAGATAATTTGAAGTCCTACCACGATTCAATGTTGGCGGCCACATTATTAACATCATAAGATATGCAGATGACAGGGCATTTATAGCAGACAGAGAAAGGACACCCCTACAGTGGGTTGTAAAAGAAAGCGAGAAGAAAGGAATAAACATCAAATGCAAGAAGATGGAATGCATGGTTGTTAGCAAACGATTTGAGAGGCGACAATCCCACCTGCACATTCAAATATACTACAGTTCCCATTATAAAATCACCTTAACTTTATTAACAAGTATATGAGTATATTCATGATTTGGGGCGATACGCAATGTTGCTCTACCAGATTAAAATTAACATGTCATACATCCTTGTGCAAATTAATTGAAACAAAACAAATAATTCCGTTATTATTTTTTCATATTTTATCAATTAAATATGACTCAGTGCACATATTAGTGCATCGTACGTTCATTCCACAAAGTCGTTCCTTGAAGATTGACCATAGATTCTCGATTGGATTTAAATCAGGAGAGTTTCCAGGCCAGTCTATAGTACTTTGATTTGCTCACCGGTAAGGCTTGTCAGTGTGTTCGTGCAGCGTTACAATTTCCGTACATTTCCTTGGAGTAATGTCCATCGCATACATTGGTCATAGGACAACTAATCGACAATCGAGACAATAGTGTCTGGGCGTGATGAAAATCTGATGTAATCACTGACGACGCAATATTTTTCAAGGCCGAACAGATTTCATCAAACACTAGATTCATATTACTGCACTGAATCTGAAGAAAAATAGAAATCGATTACACCCTGTCACTCCAGAGGGTCTAAAACTTACCGTATGATGAAGGAAGGAAAATAAAGCGGTTGCTTCAATTCATTTGCACAAGGGTGTACATGAAATACCACCCACATTTTAAAGGCTGAGAAAAATAAATCAGGGTAAATGCTATTTAAAAATAAATTTTAGTTGTTTAAAAAACAGCTATAGTTTTTAGCCATTTATTTTAAAACGAACTCCTCTAAATGGTGTCCTCTATTTGCCATATACTGTTGTAGACGATTTCTAAAGTTTTCCATCGCCCGGATGTTCGAGGTCTTCCAGGTGGCTTCCTTTCAAGCGCTGCACCTGTGGCCCTGAAATTTTCAACCCATAACAGTATCGATTTTATATCCGGTATAGCATAATTCCAAAGTAACATAAAATGAACACAAAAAGATCTCTGTGTTGAAATTACAGATTTACCACTCTAAAAAATGTTTCAACAGTAAACGCACGATGTGCACCGGTGCAAGCCATGATGGTAACTGATGGTATCTCAACAACATGATAAGACATTAGCTAGATGAGGACACCATTGATACTTTCATAAGTTCATTAACACAACACTGGTGACAGTTTAAAATGTGGGAGGTATCACATGCAAGGATTGCCAGAAAGAAGATATTGGAGAAACCTCAAGAAATTTAAATAAAAGTTTATATGAACACAAAAGAGATATTTTATAAAAGAACACATTAGTTGTTCACCGTAACGAGACTGGTCACAATTTTGACATAAAAAATGCAACTCTAATAAAAAAAGAAAATAATTCACTGAGACAAAAATATTTAGAAAGTGCATTAATGGCTAGTTTATTCACAATAAATTTGCGACCAAGTTGTTACAACGTTTAACCATTCTTGGTAAATCTTCTGTAATCACAATGTGGGATATTTAAAAAATAAAGATGACGGAAACAAAAAGAAAAAGCATCTAAATGAAATTGGCTAGATTATATACCCAAAACACATTTTTTAAAAACTTTCCTAATTTTAAAATTCCCGTGCGCATCTGTAGTTGTATCATTATCCGATGAAGTCCTAAAGGAGGAAATGCGTCACACGAAAAACTTTGCATCTTCCCTGCAATATACCCTATTCATATACAGTGGGTAGCAAACGTATTTAAAGCATTGTTTTTTCTTACATATCTCAAAAAATAACAGATCAATTTCAACGTAACTTATAGGAAATATTTAAATGAACATTGTCGATCAAAACATAGAAGGAAAATTTAAAACCACTGTTTAGAGAAACATTTATTAACAATAAATAAAATAACCCATATGCAAAAGTATTTAACACTAATGCAAATATTATGCAAGAAGAGTTGGGAAATGCAATGTCGGTCTTGGCCTTCCCGCTAACTTGGAGCATGTGCATGTAAATTTTGGTGCAAATCCGTCGAAAATTGCGGCCGTGCATTCGTTACACACACACATCCTGCCTTTTATAGATAGAGATAAGAAACATGATTTATCGAGCCAAAGCAATATCTTCTTCGGGCATATTAATATATAAGGAACTTAGAGACATTAAACAAATGTTTTGCTTTAGTAATGTAGGCTTTCAAAACTTTAGGTCCCTTCAAATTTAATGATAATATCAGAATAAATGCAGAGTATTCGTAAGACATATTTGTGTTAAGTTCACAACCAAGAAGATTTAACCCTTTTCATCTTCGTGGCCCCTATACGGGCTGCTGTTTTATAACCGAGCAACGGGCAGGATTATATGCGTTTTATCTACACTGATCCAACGTCCTCAGCAGTTTGACCGTTAGCCATTATTTTTTTACATACTTTTCAATCTCAGCGCATCAGATATAAATATCCCATCTCAGAGATGTACTAACTGGTCTACTTAGGGACCATCGATGTGAGAGCCTGTTTCACAAAAACAATTATGACTGAGTAGTGAGTTCGATCCTCACAGGGTTCCCCATACTTGCCGCATCTAAGCTACGCTTAGAATATCATATTTTAGTTTGAATGTGTTTTGTTGTATCTTGTTTTCGATTTTTGGGTTCACTTCCCCATCGTTTCATTTCATTTCATTGAAGTTTTATATAATTTTGCATAAAAATTGATAAAACCACAAAAAAGGACATTTTATATATTATGAAAGTTTTATGTCATTGGTATTTTAGTAGGCTCACAGTGAGTATGTGGTAATGTGGTATATGGTGGATTGAATGGCGATGGATGAGTTCTTGAGTCGATTGAGGAATTGCAACGGATTAACGGTTCGTGTATCTGATTAGCTAGGTTTAGGACAGTTAGTGAAGCCCAGCCTCACCCAAGTTCCCCATAGGTCTCGTGCCAAAATCGTTATTTTTATAGCAATGAATATTCATTATTTTATGCATGGTTTGTTGAATATGACACAATGAATAGCGTCTTTACAACCTTTTTTTAAAAAAAAATGGTTAAACGTATAGAGGAATTGTAGAATCAAAGCTGCAAGTGTATTTTGCTTCTGTTTTTGTGGGATAAAATTGTTTCGTTCTACGACTATAAAATACCCATGGAAATCCCCCTATTGCATCGTTAAATATTTGCGCTTAACAACTAATCGTTAGTATGAATGCGCGTTATTATTTAAAGTAGTATGATGGTACAAATGAAAAGATTTGAAATTGGCACTTTTTTTTACATTTCTGTAGCGGTGTCACCGCTACAATTTCACTAAAGTAGCCATTAACACATGAGATAGTTATCGCCTCCTCTATCTTCTTTTTCTGTATTTTTCTTTCTTTCTTTCTATAACTGAAAAGAAACTGCATCTCTGATATGTCTTTTCCGTCTTTTCTCACGATCAAAACGGATTACTCCATTATTTATGAGGTGTTGTCAACGCGTAACGAACGTGCTAACTAAGGAACGAAGAAATCAGTAGAAATATAATTTGATAATAATTTATTCAAACATATACGATATTGTTTTGCGCAAAGATATATTTCTGTGGCCGATATATTTTGTGCTTATTTCTTTATTTTAATCATTTCACCCCAAGCTACCAAGGGTTAACTGAGTGTAAAGGAATATAAGAAACAGAAAAACATTATTAAGAAGAGGGAACTATAAGAGAACATGAATTAAGCATACAAAAGATAACGAGTGGTATTACATTCAAATTTTTGAAGATCAAAGATGACTGGGAAGCAAAAATCCTACAAGCGGAAAACGCGAGAGAAGAAACTGTTAGTATAGAACTTACGGTTAGATTCATCCATTTCAACTGTAAAATAATGAGACCTTGCCACACGTCTAGTAGTACACCTAAATTGATAAAGTCTACGTATTAAAGAGGAAAGTAATATTTATTTTGAAATTATAAAAATGTGACTCAGGGCCAAAAGGGAAGATAGGGGAAATACTGGTCTTCAGTTTGTCTTATCTTATACTAAGCTAGCCATAATTACTGACTCAAACATACAACAATATTCCTTACATCAAAACAACACTTTCTTACTTATCATTCTACCTCTAAGTCTCTATGAATTCCTAACTAGTTTCCATATGTGCAGTTTGTGGGTGTGGGGAACATCAAAGAGGAAACAATTACCATGAAAGTATTTATAGAAAAGTCACAAAGAAGCTACGTTACGTCGGTGTAAAAGTGACTGAAGCCGAAATTCCAAGTCAGGATCAATAATATAGAAAATTCTTCTGTGGATTTCATCAAGAATCTCTAAATGCATAGAAGGAGCTCCAAACCAGAAGAATATTCAATACAGGGACGAATGGTAAACTTATAAAAGACATATTCTGGCGGAAGAAATTGTCTAGCACAAAACAGTGAACCGACTTTTCTAGCATCAACTATGCTGATAGAAAGCAAAAACAGTTCAATCAAACGGTAAAATGAGATCAATTTTGTTTTGGGAGTGTTAAAATTAACACACCATTTCTTGCCCCAGTAAACAACAGACTGTAGGTATTTTTTTTTATCTCAGCTACGAATTTGACTTCATGAAACTGATCAGAGTTACCACTGACAGGAAAGATTTATGTTGTCTTATGTTTGCATAATAAAATCTTATATCAACACCCAAAGTCAATTTATTGAGAATATTTTTTTAATAACGATATATACTTTAAGCTGAAGCTATCGTGATATATTGCTCATAAAAATATAAATATATTTTTAAACTTTCCCAAACACTTTTGATTAATACCATTTTTATTGAGAATACTTTCACTTACATAATAAAATTTGACATACAGTTTATATATATATATATATATATATATATATATATATATATAAAAACATGGGTATGCGTCTACATTTATAGTATCTGTCATATGCTTTCTTTTTCTCTTTCTTTTTCTTCATCCTTCTCTACCTCTCTCTCTCTCTCTCTCTCTCTCTCTCTCTCTCTCTCTCTCTCTCTCTCTCTTTCAGATTTCTACCTCTCTTTCTTTCCCAGAAACACAGGTACCTCCACTTCTTAAAGTATATCTTTGACGACGATTTCTTTAGGAAACATCCTGGGTGGTCTCCTCTCGTCCCCTTCTCCTTCAACCCCACCTTTTAGTGAAACTGCAACTTTACCCCTCCCAACCACGACACCATCTTACTACAGATGTGTTACTCCGACAGATGTTTGTACGCCAAGTCCTGCATAATTTCCGCCACTAGACATTACCAAATCGCGAGTTCGCCAAGTTCCGTGCGCTCGGTTTGCCTTGGACCACCATCCCGACGTTGTCTTTTACGCCTTCTTTTGTCTGAGGCGAGAAAATAGACCGCAAGTGTTGTCTCTTCTTTCTTGCAAAGGGTGGTGGATAACCGAGAAGGACAATAACAAAGGAGAAGGAAGGCCTTTTACCTCCGGTCGTTTGCGGAGAAAAAAGGCTTGTTATGAAAGGAAACAATTAACAGTGCAATTCTGCCGTAACTATCAGTTGCATCATCTGATGTGACTGTCGGATAGACCTGTATATTGGTCGATCCTGGGAATAGTACAACTTTTGATTTTAGGTTTAGAATTTGTCGTAGTCTGTGTATCGGTCGACTCGACTTTTACGGTCAAATTTTACAATCATAGCGTCATTTTAAGTCACATAAAACACGTTTGAAAAAAATCACCGACATTCTATAATGGCAAAAATCTTTGTTATTGTTTCCTAACACATCAGGATTACGGCCATGTCACGTTGAACCATCGATTCTCGTATGATGACCGAAGTTAAGCAACGGCGAGCTTGGTTAGTACTGAGATGGGTGACCACTTTGGAATACAAAGTGCTGTAATCTTGGATTTGTGAGTAGTGTAATGAATAACGGCTTGGTATTGGAAATCAGAGAGCCGATTTCCAATCGTGTTCAAATACCTTTGGGGAAGGTGTGAATCAACTTTTACCCTCCCCCCAGCTAAGGGTTTATTAGTAGAAATTGTATCAATAAATAATTATTGTCTCAAAAAAAATTCTAACAATCTAAATTTTTTTTATTTTCAATAACCTGCAAAAAGTTGATAAACCGTAAAAAACGAATCAATCATTAAAAAGCTAAAACATTATTCTGAAGAATATATTTGCTTTTATATGTATAGCATGCATATTTGCGTATAAATTTTTAAACATGGAAAATATTTAAGAATTTATACACAAATATGCATGCTATACATATAAAAGTATGTATATATATATATATATATATATATATATATATATATATATATATATATATATATATATATATATCTAGTCTGAAAGTAGACAGTCTCAGGATTTCAGAGCTGGCCTAACTCCAAGTGTTGGCGAAGATCGTTTGATCGTTTGAATTTAATCAAAAACCACACATTTTTAATCATTCATTTTCAGATGATTAGTTCTGATCAATTGTTAAGTGACAGACAGAGTTTCACTTGACACTCATATTAAGAAAAAAAATGGCCGATTTCAAGTGGATTTTAGGGCCCCACAACACAAAATTCTGTTAACACAATGTTTGTTATACTTTGCCTGCTTGTTTTTTTTTCATAGACCCCACAAATTCGATTAATGCTAACATAAAATGCCCGAAACAAAATTTTCTCATTATTAATGTAAGTTTCCAAATGTTAAAACAACTTATTTCGACAAAATGTAAGAAAATTATCTACAGGAAGATATTTAAAACGTAGTCGCTTACTTTCATATGTTAAATTGATCATTGACCGTTTTTGGTACAATTTACCGAGCATCAAATATGAGTTTTCGATATAACTTTCTCTGTATTTACCAGAAAATCATGATTTGAAGATCTATCCCTAAAGTTTTGGTGGTGATCAATCCACTTCTGGTGCTGAAAATATCCCCAAAATAAAGATAAATGATTTAAATGCAAAATGTATGCAACTTTCGATAATTTGGACACATAACTGCAGAACAGATTTTCTTGACGTAAGACTAACTTTTTAATTGAAAATATGAAAGTTTTGTTTTAATCTTTCTCTTAAATACAAATAACATTAATACAGTTCCACGATGAAGATGAAAATAATTCAAGGTGCTCAAAAATCACAAATGTCTTTTTGGTTCTATTTTGTTAACCTCCTGTCTCTTACACATAAAATAAATTTAATATTTGAGCCAGAAAATGTTTATATTTAACTCGTGTGTATTACCTCTAACGACCTGTGTGAAAACTAAATAAAGAAAATGTGCTAACAAAAAATAACTCAGGTATAAGTTGCATCAATTTTTAAGAATGAAGGAAAAAGTTAAAATAACAAGAAACTATATTTTATGTCATATAAGACGCACATCAGAAAACCCTCACTAAAATACTCTTACATCAGCCGTTCTAAGACTTTTTACTTTCGCCCAATCTTTCACCCAACAAAACTGCTTTGGTGTGTACTTTGAAAAGAATATGGTATACAATTTATGGATACTATAGACTAGATAACAGACAATGAATATTTGTTTATAAATTACATATTTATTTATATAATTATATATTTAAGGAAATCGATAAATTTGGCCCTTTTCAAAAATTGAATTCAATAAATGTACAAAAATAGAAAGGGGCGTGAGACAAGGAATCATCTTCTCATCAGAATTATTCAAACTTTACAGCGAATTTATCTTGAGAAAACAAAGGGTCCAACAGTATTTATTATTAATTGACACAATCTTAAGAAATGCAGATGGCACAGTGTTGATAGTAAGCACATAAAGGAAACTGAAAAAACTTAAAAAACTACCAGAGAATGTAGTAAAGCACTGGAAGAAGAAAGGACTAAGCATGAATCGGAGATACCAAAAGCAAGCAAGTAAAAAAATTTAAACACCTGGGAACTGCTTAAAGAGATTTTAAAAAATGTTATGTCGGAATACGAAGGCGCATTAGAATAGCAAAAGATACCTTTATAAAGCTAAGCAAAGTGTGTTAAACTAATATGTAACATCAATCCTCATATATGCTGGACAATCTCCTCACAGATGAAGAAGATACTTGAGGCAACGAAATGTGAATCTACAGAAAGATATTTAGAATACCATGGACTGAACATGGGAACAACGAGGAACTTTTAAGGAAAATGGAAGCAAAAACGACACATATAAGAATTTAAAAAAAAATACAGTTGTAATTTCTAGCACACATGATGAGGAAAGAGGGAAGAGAAAAGTTAACACCTACACTGAAAACAAAACGCTTGGGACTACCTGGTGGCGTAAGCTTGGATGTGCGGGTGGTGTAATGGATAATGGTTCGAAATTGTTAGTTGGAGAGCCGAGTTCAAATTCCCGTTGTGTTCACTTACGCGCAAATACCCTTGGGAAAGGCATGAATCCACCTCTTTTCCCCACAGTTATGGGTTAATTAGTAAGACTTGTAACACTAAAAATATTATTATTCAAAAACTAAATCTTACAATTTTAAAAAATATATTTCTTCTGGCTTTAAATAACCTGCAAGGATTTGAGAGGCGGTAAAAAAATGAATGAATAAATCAAAATGAAAGCATGAGATATAGAGGGAGGCAGAGAGTAACATACATAAGGAGTTTGTACAAATGGTTGGCCTAGCATGTATTGGGATTGATGATGAAATGACCAACTTTACTCAGAGCTACGAAGGATAGACAGTTGTGGTGAGCCATGATCGCCCACTTTGTGAAGAGATCTGACACGAAAAAGAAGAGGTAGAAGAAGAAGAAATCAATTCTGGAAAACGTTTCAGAATGACAAACACACATCATTTTCAGTTAATAGCTATGCACGAATTTTTACTTTAACCATACACATTGCTAAAAAAAAAATAAATTTCGTTTGCAGTGGTGTATGAATGTGAATAGCAACTTTTCCCCCTTGTATCCGTGCCTCATCTTTGGCATTCCGTGTTATAGTATAGCTAAATACGGTAAATATCCAAGGCTAAGCGTGGGAGCGATGAAGTGAGAGAGAATACAGAAAGAACGTTGTTTCTTTCTATCAAGAAAAAAAAAAGAAGTAAATTTCCCGAACGTTAAATTATGAAAAACTGAGAGATTTGATTGCATACCCATCTGAATTTACGTGTACACCGGTTTGAAAAACCATGCCCTACATTCTACAAACCGAAAGTAAATCAATCTTAACTACTAGACGTCAAAAATAAAATGTTTATCTTTTATAAAACGGTCTATTGTTTTGCGAAGAGACATTAACGTTTCGAAAAGTTATTTAACTCTTTTGTTTTGTTTTTGCTGTTGCCAAAACGTCATGAGATGTACAAGCCGTAAAGAAAGAATTTTTTTCAGAAAATAAATGGTGAATAATATACGGACTGTTGGCTAATTCTCGACAATCTAAGCCAAACAGACGATACTATTTTCTGAATCCCATGGAACATGAGAATTACATATTAAAACACAGAGAGGCTCTCCAATTCGCTTCTTATTGGCAAATAAAATCATAGCATGCTAGAATCCACGCTTGTTTGAATTATACATCAGTTCGACAGGATATCTGCCGCTTCCTTCAATTTTCTTCATCTCGAACTGTGTCCACTGGCTATTGTTTTAAACTGATTCCAAGTAAAATATATTAACCCTTTCCTTTCTATAGCTAGAGAAAAGTTTTTCATTATTATTACATCAGTATCTACAACAAACAAATTTTGCTTTATTAACGTCAATTTACAGTTTTGTTTTTAATTGGAGAATATTATTATTATACGAAATTAATTTCTAATACTCATTCCTATTAAACATGTTCTGGGAACCCTCTTTGTTTTGCCTCATCAGTTTATTATTAAGCATCAACTCATAGGTGCATAAGTACTGATATGCCAAAAGTCCAGGCATCTCGATTGAAGTCACTTTTCCACCGACATGAAATAGTTTCCTTTTCCTCTGTCTTTTCTACAAATATTTTCATGGCAAATGCGCTGACAAGCTTTTTTCCCTGGTGTACCGAATACATAGATTTACGTGTGCTTCTAGATTGGCATGTAAGTACAACTCTTACTGTTGAAATAGCTAAATGCTACCGCCAATTCTACTCCAACAGTTTCTTTTCTCGCACTTCCTGCCTGTGGAACTCCCTTCGGTTTATTTGCTTCCCTGGTAACCAAAATCTTCAAAAGTTTAAATGCGACATCAATCGCCATCTTCTGTCTTCTTGAAAGCCCGTTCATCTTTTGTCCTTTCCTCAATTCTCCTTATTCTCAAATTTTTTTCTTTCACTTTCACTCCCTGTAAACCCCCTTTTGCATATTAGTGGCCTTACGCCCTTGCTTAGGGTGAAATGATTTTTTAAAAAAAGTAAAGGTCATGACATAGGTTTCTGGTAACGTGTAGGGTTCTCTAGTCCGGCAAAATACAGAAATGGCATCGATTCCACAAATCTGAAGAGATTTTGAGCAATGTCCCCTTGAAAGCTGTCTACAGCTCCCTGGGTTTTGTAGCTGCAGTATCTAAACGATGTTAAGATTGACTCAACAGATCACAACTGATATAGGGTTGAACATTTCCATTGTGCCATTGTACAATCGCATCACTTTCCATTACTCTTCATACTGCTATCCTCTAACATTTGGCATGCTTTCTTCTATGTACTGTGTCCCTTATTGATATGGCTTTTCCTATCCCTATTTAGCTATTAGTAATTTCTACCTTTTTACTAACCCTCCCATTTTCTGTTTTGTTACCTATTTATATAAACTCCTTAGGTAAGTTACTCATTCTCTTTCTTGCCTTCAGTACGTACAGTCGGTGTCAAATTCTCCAAACCCTCCTTCATCATTATGTGTCCTAGAAATTTCTACATTCGCTTTCTTTTAAAGATGTTTACTTTTTGTTGCCATGTTTTAAAACTTCTTTATTGTCTACATGCTCAGTCCATGGCATTTTCAGCATTCTTCTGTTGCCTCCTCTTGATCTCTGAGGAAGTTTTCCAGCATTCACTGCCATATGGAAGGACAGATATTTCCTAGCAGTTGAGCACTCTTTGTTTCTAATGAAATGTTCCTGCTTCTTATGTTTTGGGAAGGCATATTTGACTTGTTGTAACCTAGGAAGGGTTACTAAATGAGGAATAATCAAAATGGAGGCTGGAAATGAAATGGTAATCTTTGTAATCAACAAAATACAATACTCGCCAGCGGCGTGAAGTAGGTAAACCACTTCTAGTGGTGGATTACTTAGAATATTACCCCCACTTACAATAGGGTCCAACGTATTTATGAAGATTGGGACATACCCATTAGTGGTCATAGGTACGGTATACAACATGGTTATTCCAATGCGTCTTTGGATTTCGGTGTCACATTTTTTGTTATCTTTTAAACACTTCCGAGATACATAAACTTCAGTACTCTCCAATTCGTAGCTCGTATCTTGGAATGTTTCTCTTGCTTGCAACCATATATTTTGCAATTGATAACCAGTCTTTTCTCCCCTCTTTCCTTTAATATCTTGTCTATTAGTTTTTGAAGTTTTCTTTTTGTGTGTTGCCATCAATATGAAATGGTATTTATTTAATATACAGTGTCACCCGGATATAAGAGAGTTGTCGGGACCGGAGAAGAAGTCTCTTATACCCGGGTTTCATTATCCGGTTTGGTCTATTCTATATATATTAACACAGGCTCTAATTTGGGACCAGAAAAAATCTCTCTTATATCCGGGTCTCTTATATCCAGGTTATGCTGTATATGGAACTTTGATTAAATAATATACAGTTTGGATATAAAGAGTTATCGAGACCGGAGAAAAGTCTCTTATTCCGGTTTCTCTTATATCCGGGTTACACTGTTATGGAACTTTGATTAAATAATATACAACCCGGATATAAAGAGTTGTCGAGACCGAGAAAAGTCTCTTATATCATTTCTCTTATATCCGGGTTTGGTCTATTTTATATATATTAACACAGGCTCTAATTTGGGACCAGAAAATCTCTCTTATATCCGGGTTTCTCTTATATCCAGGTTAAACTGTATATGGAACTTTGATTAAATAATATACAGTGTAACCCGGATATAAGAGTTATCGGACCGGAGAAGAAGTCTTTATGTCCGGGTTTCTCTTATATCAGGGTTTGGTCTATTTTATATATATTAACACAGGCTCTAATTTGGGACCAGAGAAATCTCTTTATATCCGGGTCTCTTATATCCTTATACTGTATATAACTTTGATTAAATAATATATGTAACCTGGATATTTGAACCGGAGAAGTTCTTATATCCGGGTTTCTCTTATATCCAGGTTATACTGTATATGCCTTTGATTAAATAATATACAATATAAAAATTATCAGGTCTCTTATATCCGGGTTTCTCTTATATCCGGGTTTGGTCTATTTTATATATATTAACACAGGCTCTAATTTGGGACCAGAGAAAATCTCTCTTATATCCGGGCCTCTTATATCCGGGTTATACTGTATATGGAACTTTGATTAAATAATATACAGTGTAACCTGGATATAAGAGAGTTGTCGGGACCGGAGAAGAATTCTCTTATATCCGGGTTTCTCTTATATCCAGGTTATACTGTATATGGAACTTTGATTAAATAATATACAGTGTAACCCGGATATAAGAAGTTATCAGGAGAAGAAGTCTCTTATATCCGGATTTCTCTTATATCCGGGTTTGGTCTATTTTATATATTAACACAGGCTCTAATTTGGGACCAGAAAAATCTCTCTTATATCCGGGTCTCTTATATCCGGGTTATACTGTATATGGAACTTTGATTAAATAATATACAGTGTAACCTGGATATAGAAAGTTTGATCTCTTATATCCGGGTTTCTCTTATATCCAGGTTATACTGTATATGGAACTTTGATTAAATAATATACAGGTAACCCGGATATATTTCGGGACCGGAGAAAAGTCTCTTATATCCGGGTTTCTCTTATATCCGGGTTTGGTCTATTTTATATACATTAACACAGGCTCTAATTTGGGACCAGAGACAATCTCTCTTATATCCGGGTTTCTCTTATATCCGGGTTTCTCTTATATCCGGGTCTCTTATATCCGGTTTACACTATTTGTTTGAAGTCTCCATCCGAATAGAAAAGTTAATTTTGATAATGCTTCTGTTGCTGCATTCAAAGTACTTTACAGTTTGAAACTTTCGTTGATTAACTTCCCTTAAATATTAAGTATTTGATGCATAAGTGCATTTTATACCCCATTTAACGAATGAGTTTCGTGATGGCCATTGGCACCAACGTTTGAACCTAAGTAAAATCAATGTTTTTTTTTCTGTATGCTAGTAGGCTAATCCTTTGTACACAGAGAATTGAAGCAACACAATCTATCCTACTTACCCTTCTTTAGCTTTGTGTGCATCATAGCTATGCAGAGTGTCTATACAGAAATCGACATGATTATTGCAAATTTTATCTTTTCTAAAACTGACAAGGCTATCCATTTCGTTTTCCCTTGTAGATGTTGATAAAGGTTAAAACTCAGCTTCACTATAAAAGAAACAGTTACAAGAAAATCTATCATAATTAAATTACTTTAATATACAAAGAAAAGAAAATCTTATGAATATATGCTGATTGATTAAACTTTATGAGCAGCGGAATTTTGCAAGAGTGACAACTACTGTCTCGTAACAACAACAGCGCATGTGTGGATCAGATGACTATATGCAATTGTTCATATTAAGTAATAGAGGTTATAAGCATGTAAATGAGTACTTCAGTTTGAATGTCATTGATATAGATACAAAGAAAGGCTTGATTGACTTTTATAAAGGTTAAATCGTTACAGAAAACTCGATCAGGAAATTTCTTAAAAAATACCAACGACCGGCAGGGCAAGGGGTAGCCAAAATTTATCAATGAAAAAATGAAATTTTCCTGGCAATTCTGAGATCAGCAGAATGGTTACTGTGGCACAGATTGCAGATAGCTTTAACCAAGATAGAGAATAGGTGCGTCACAACACACAGTACTTCGATTCTTGTTGTGTAAGGATTTGATAAAAATAGGGAAAACACGAGAAAACAACTTTGATAAGTATTTTGATCATAGTCAGCTAGCCAGGGAGCGTACGAATTACATGGACTATGTCTGGATAGATTCAACCATAGAGTCAAATGTCTGGGGTTGAATCCACTACTGTGTTCCAGACAAAATATCTTGCTGATTTTATGCTATTATGGTCAATAGAAAAAATAATGGGCGAATGAAAACTCCACTATAACTACCTGACCTGACTAGGGTGGAGAAGCCCAAAGCTGTTACCCTCATTGTAAACCCTGACATGGTCTAATTAATCAAAAAATGAATAAGAATATACATATATACTAAGAGTATATATGTATATTTTGACTTATTCAAAATGATGTTCTTATTCTTGATTTTTAAAAGTATTATTATAGACTTGTGGTTTCGGTCAAGTACTCCCTGGTTATCTTCAGGTAGACATTATATTGAATATCCTATGTTGATTATTCGGTTATTTTCGTCCCAGTGATACTGGTTTTTATTCGATCCTGCTAAACCAAAGTATATTGTTTCACTACTTTATCCAGTATATGACACAACTGCCCCAAAAGACATCAGTGGTGTATTTTTAGAGTTTGAAAATCCAGTGTCACGTGGTTTCGACATTTGTTTATTACAGCGGGTTCATACCGTATTTTGATAATTATTTGTTTGGTTTCTGATATGACGAGTTATCAGTTTACTTTGATACATCCTGAATAGTGTTCTCATCTTTTATTGTGACAGATCAACGGGTGGCAGTTTTTATTCCTTTTTTTTTTTTTTTTTTTTTTTTTTTGAGGGCCACATGTGTTGATTTGCAAGTTCATGGCGGGCCACAGGTATCAAAAATATTTGATTAATGAACATAAAAGAGACACTCTTTTTGGCATTGACAATTGGTACTGACCAATAACCAGGAACATTGACAATTGGTACTGACCAATAACCAGGAACACACGCTGGAAGCGATGAAAACTCCGACTCTTATCTATCATGCGATAAACTGAATACACTGGCCCAATTTGCCTTGGTTATAATGAAATGACCTAGTAACCTAATTGTTTTTATAAACTTGGGAATTGTTTATGAATATCCAATAAAATAAATAAATTGTCAGAGATTTTTCATTTATTTCCATTAGAAATGAACCAAAAATGTGAAAAAAAGAAAAACTTATTGGACGAAAATCGAATTATACACGAAAAGTTTATCTTAGCAAATGCTTTCGCGGGCTGAACACAAACCAATTGCGGAGAGTAATTTGCCCAGCACTGTTATAAATGTTATTATAGACACAACATTTTTTTTACAATGATGTTCATCCTGTATAAGGCCAAAGAGACACTCTAGGTAGAGTAGGTGAGAGGCACCACCAAAGGAACCGCCGGGGGTGAAAGATGAAAAAAAAGACTTAAAAGGGAACCGGAAACACAACTCTAAGCTAAAAACAATGGAAAAACCTCTACTCCTGTTCAAAAACCAAGGAAGAGTGTGAACCGGGTGATAGTTAAACCTATGTACTCCTATTGAGGAAGCAAATATAAATGAATAGTAAATAAAAGTTCTTAGTCTTAGGCGGAGACGTTAGAAGCATAGAGTTGAAGTAAACTTTTGAAGGAAATGGAAGCCAAATCCTAACCAGGAAACAAGGGATAAACCTCTACTCCTGTTCAAAGGAGCAGGGAAGAGTGTGAACCGGACGATAGGCGAACCTATCTACTCTTAACGAAGAAAAGATATAAATAAAAGTTCAGAGTTTTCAAGATCCTAAAGTATGATTATGTATTTGAGAGTTGATATGCACAAGAACATTTTGCTGGTAGATATTTACTTAGCTTTGCCTAATCGATATGTGTGGCTTTCGATAAGGCAAAATAAAAGATTAGTATATCCATTCGATATGTGTGGCTTTCGATAAGGCAAAACAAAAGATTAGTATATCCATTCGAATGGTTAACCATTCGAATGGCGACACAGTTTTCTAATATGTTTCAAAGTCTAAGTAAATTTTGCGTAATTTATTTATAATTTATCCCACATTATGCATTTTTTTAACATTTCCAAACTTATAAATTTTTAACTAGGTTCTGAGTAATGCCATTCTCTGGGAATTCTTCCGCAATGTCGAAAAAAAATGTTGCATTTTTTTAATGGACTTCCTGAAAAATATTAGGGAGATCTGAAAGAAAAGATGTTTATCAGTGGGGGGGGGTATATTTACGACCTACGCTGAAGAGAAAATACAATATTATCTAATTTTTTGAGTATTTGAATTTTCATTGTTCGTCTTTTGCTTTTTGTGTTTTTTGTTGTTTTTTTTTTCTTTCATTTTACTAAATATTTTTCTTCTTTTCTTGTAGAACAATACAGAAATCTAATGGAGACAAAAGGCGTTAAACTTCCTTCTTTCTGCTTTTTTTTTATTTACCCGCTGATTTCTTAAACATATTCCTCTAAAAAAAAAACTGGGGGTAAAAATCTAAAAAACATATTGTTTTTCTCACTCCTCATCTGGTTTCTGTTTTGCTAAATGTTGATCACGAAAATCCATTAAAAACATGCGCCGACAAGAAGCAACCGGGCTTACGTTCAGAACAGATGTCGACGGGCGCGTAACTCGATCCAAAACTGTCCGTTCCCTCCTAAATATTCCAGCGAAATCGCCCAAACTTTCTTTTTTTATTTCGACACTCTACCAGACCGAAACAATGATTGGATTTAATTTCGTAACATTATATGCTTTTCTTTGTTGAAGATAAAGGAATCGAAATGCTTGTGAAAAGGTTCCATCGCTTTCCAGAAAGAATAATTGTTTTCACTTGATTCAATAATTGTAAATATTGTGTAATCGTTTGTGATCTAACGCTTTCGACCACACTTCTGGCTTTTATCAAGATCGGGAAAATATAGACGTTATTCTTTTTTTTTAACTTTTCAATACTTTTAAAGTCTTTATTATAGTGATTTTGTATTATGATGACGTCATACACGAGGCAACAGACAAACGAAATTATTCAATAGGCTAAATCTATCTATCTTTTATTTAAAAAAAAAAAGATAGCAACACTTTAAATCCCCATTGCCAAAATTAATTTTTCGGTTCCATGATTTTATATTAAAGACTTCAAATATCTTAAGCCTTTTTTTTATTAATATTGTATAGTATACGCGTAGCTTACTAATATTTTACGGATACTAGTGAATATGTCAGCATCTAGCAGTCTATGTTTACTAATATAAGCACGAATATGACTTTGACCACAAACAATGCAAGTTACCCTACAAATACTGTACTGTACTGTAAAGTACAAATGTGATGTTTTTGAATAACTTCTATTTTTTTCCTTGGTATTCCTAATGGCCTTAAGTATGAATGAAAGCGCTAGTTCTCTCATATTTTAGGCAGTAATTACATTCACTGAATACAGTCGTTAAAAAATTCTATTAACAGAGCACTTCAGCCTTATATGTTCGAGGAATGGCGATAAAATAATTAGGCTAAAACCTAGTTTTCACAGTATCCTTCTTAGTAGTTCTCTTGTTCGGCGTTCGCACACTTGCTTACAAAAGTTAATGGCAAAAATCTATATTACATACGGTTTGTTCATAGTTTTAAATTAGCAGAACTTTTGGATATACAGATATATATATATATATATATATATATATATATATATATATATATATATATATATATATAGACAGACATGCTCATTCAGCTATACTTACAAGCATAAATCTTGATCGTTGGTTATTTTTTTAATGTGCAATGATCATAATATAAACTCATAATGATTAATATAAATGGCTTATGAGATCAGCAGTAAATATAGAAGTATTGATATACACACGGGAAGGAAAGAAAAGGTTGATACACATTTGCAAAAGAATATATATATATATATATATATATTTTTTTTAAGCATTTCACCCCAAGCAAGGCGGGAAGCTACTAAGACGCAAGGGGTTACAGAAAATTTAGAGCAAGATCAGATAGCTGGAGATTATAGCTCACAGGGAAACAGGAGGGAAGGGAGTTCCACAGGCGAGAGGTGCGAGACATGAAACTATTAGAGTAGAAAAGACGGCTACATTTAGGAGTTTCGACAGTGAAGGGGTGAGAGCGGGATGCCAGCCTCGTAGGGCGCTGGAACTCATGACGCCTGGGAACCAGCGAATGCAGCTCCTCGGAGCAATTTCCATGAAAGTATTTGTAGAACAGACAGAGGGAGGCGACGTCGCGTCTGTGAGAAAGTGACTGTAGACGAGACGCCAGGGCAGGGCCAACAACATTGCATATCCGCCTCTGGAGCCTATCAAGAACCCTGAGGCAAACAGAAGGTGCCCCAGACCATATATGGCAGCAATACTCCATGCAAGGGCAAATTGTGGATTTGTAGATCTGGAGGATCGACTCCGGGGAGTAAAACTTCCTAGCGCGGCTCAGGGAGCCAACTTTCCTTGCAGTGGACGAGGCAATTGACTCGATGTATTTATTCCATCTCAGGCCAGCAGTCAACGTGAGACCGAGAGAGTTGCTCTCGAGAAGTTGAGCGTCAGACATTCTAATGGAGGGAAGGGAAGGCTCTCTGTGGTGATTAATAGAGAGCAGTTTTGTCTTAGAAGCGTTGAAGTTGACCAGCCAATTCATGCCCCAGTTCACAATCGATTGGAGGTCCTTTTCGAGACGCACGGCCAGGTGAGTTTTGTCAGCGAGACTAGATTTGTTTTTGAGGCAGGAATAAATTGTGGTGTCATCCGCGTAGATGCCAACTTGGGAATTTATGACGTCAGGAAGGTCATTTATGTAGATAAGGAATAGAGGGGGGCTAGGATGGTGCCTTGAGGAACACCTGCGTTCGTGGGATAGGAACTGGAGGTGAATCCGTTGAGAACGACCTTCAATTCACGGTTTGACAGGAATGATTGCATTAGGTTATATAATCGACCCGAAATGCCATAACCCTGGAGCTTGCGAAGAAGGCCGGCATGCCAAACCCTATCAAATGCTTTGGAGATGTCTAGTGCCACAGCTCGGGCTTCCCCGTTATTTTGGAGAGCTCGGTAGGCTGTTTCAGTGATGGCTGTAAGCACATCGGCTGTAGATCGGGCAAAGCGGAAACCATATTGCTTGTCTGAGAGCAGATTATGGGATGTGAGGTGGTTAACCACCCCGGTATTGATTAGAGCTTCGAAGACTTTGCCGAAGAGGGGAAGGAGACTGATAGGACGGTAGTTGGAAGGGTCAGAGGGTCGCCGGAGTTCTTGAAGACAGGAACGATCGAAGAGGACTTCCAGCAGTCAGGAAAACAAGATTCCTTGAGGCAGTAGTTATATAGTTTCGAAAGGGCGGGCGCCAGTTCAGGCGCGCATTTCTTCAAGACAATGGCTGGTATCCCGTCTCCACCACTAGCTTTGTTGGGATCTAAATTAGAGATAACGCCCAGTACCAAAGATGGGGTTATGTTTAACCCACTCAATATGGCCTCAGTTCTAAGAGGGAAGTCGTGTATGGGTACACCGGAAGAGTCGAGCGTCGAGTTGAATGAAAATTTCCGAGCAAAGCATTCAGCCTTGTCGGTAGAGGAGGTCAGAACTTCGAACTGGTTGAATAAAGGAGGTATAGAGGGTTTGCAATTGTTCAATACGCTCTTGCAGAGACGCCAATAATCTTTGGAGCCAAATTTGCGAGATGCAATACGTTCCTTCATTCGAGCCGCAAATAGTGACTTAGCATCATTGAGGACACGCTTACACTCATTACGGGCGGAGGCAAAGAGACATCTATTGCAGTCAGACATGTCGCTACAGTATAGGTGGAAGTAGTGGTTCCTATGGGCGATGGCGGCTAAGCAAGCAGCGGAGAACCAGGGGGAGGAGCGCGACTTGACCCTATATTTCCTTGATGGGATATATATATATATATATATATATATATATATATATATATATATATATATATATATATATAAAGAACAACAACAACAATAATAATAATAATATGCGAAAGTAAGAAAAAGGAAGATGAAAGAAACAGAAACTTTTCAAATGAGAAATTTGTTCAGTGATGGTGAACAGTTATTGTTCTTTCAGATAGATATGTTTTTACCTCGCTGTAGCCTAATGGTTAATGGTTAACAAGCCAATCTGGCATGCCATTAAGATTGTATATAAGTTCAGTTCACACTGGGATCTTCACATTTGTATCCTTGTATCAACCTAACCTAACCTTCCTACTCTAATTACTACTAGCCTTATTCCCGACTAAACTAAACTTAGTAATCATCCAGGTCGCTGGTAAGCAAATTAGCCTGACAGATATACTGTGTCTTCGATCTTTACCGAATGTATTTTATATGTTATCTTGTAATAACCTAAGAAAAGTATAGAGGGAGAGATAGACAGAGATGCAAAACACACTGAGATAGATAGATAGATAGATAGATAGATAGATAGATAGATAGATAGATAGATATGATTCGTCTGAGATAGAGAGAGAGGTATGAACACACTGTGATAGATAGATAGATAGATAGATAGATAGATAGATAGATAGATAGATAGATAGATAGATAGATATGATTCGTCTGAGATAGAGAGATAGGTACACTGAGATAGATAGATAGATAGATAGATATGATTCGTCTGAGATAGAGAGATAGGTACACTGTGATAGATAGATAGATAGATAGATAGATAGATAGATAGATAGATAGATAGATAGATAATGACCCGACTGAGATAGAGAGAGAGGTACGAACACACCGAACAAAAATAATGCATAACTGCACATCTATGTTTATTCGTGTCTATATATTTATATAGACCCTGTGTGTTTAATGTCTTTGTGAGCAACGAGATAGATAAATATTCGCTTTTACTCTCCAAATATATGTGTGTATGTCTGTATGTTACGCGCGTGTGTGTACTAGCGCATATAAAATTCTTACATATTTCCACATTGATGAATGTATGTAAATGTGTTTTATCTTAGTCTACAAGTGTGTGTGTGTATCTGTATATATGTGTGTAGACGCATATTCGAAATCTAGCAAAAAATTTGGCATCGTTCAAGAGGTGTATAGAGAAGGCGGGACCAGGCCGGCTAATTCTCTACAATAACAAAGCAACAATGGGAAATTTATTAGGCAATATGGCTGTTCACTTGCCTCTTTCTCTTTCCCTCTAAACATCCAATGACGACAGACGGACGAAGATGCGGAGCTGCCGATCAAAGGAAAAAAACAGTTACGGACGGCTTCAAAGCGAAGTCTGGTTGAATCAGCCGACTGCCTCAAAAGTCTGAAGAATTCCCTTTATCTATGATCACAAATATTTTCATCATTTCTTGACCCGTTCGTTTCTGAGATAATTGCCCTGGTAAACAGTGTTTCTCTTTCGCACCATTTTCCTATTTTTTTTTCAATGTATCCAAAATATCCCGTGATCCATTGCTGCAATTCCGAATTTCCAGTGATTTTTATAGTTTTGATATTTACGAGGTTACACTGAAAAGTTCATAGGCTGATTTTAAAGAAGTGATGCTAGAGCTGTGAAATCTTGCCTGCATTAATTTCAACCCTGACATCTGACTGTTCAAGGAAGACTTCAAAAGTAACTAGTAGGGACTTCACTTGAAAATGGACGAAATTTGGCATCATGTTGCTATGAAGTACCTGTAGAAAAGGGTTTAGCCCTCAAGGATATTCATGCTGACATGATTACTACATTAGAGGATGACGCTTCAGTTTTATCAACAGGGCAAAAGTGCGCAACTGAATTTAGGAGGGGAAAAGAGAGTCTTGAAGATGACCCAATATCGTACAACTGCCACCTCCGAGGAAAACATTGATTGTGGTCCCCCCATGTTGATGGGTGAAAGACGATTGACTATAAATCAAATAGCCAATCCTATTAGAATATCCCATGAGAGAGTTGAGAATGTTGTCGGTATGACGAAAGATTCGGCTCGATGGGCGCCACGTATTCTGACATTTCCGCGCCAAGCTGATCTCATCACGGGAAATTTTGACATTGTTTGATGCAGATCCAGATGGTTTCTTTTGACGTTTCCTAACCCAGGATGCATGTTGGGTTCATCACTGTGATCCAGAGACAGACAGACAATCCAAATACCCCTTCTCACTTGCTCCAAAGAAATAGGTCATTTCATCTGCAGGAAAGGTGATACCCTCAGATTTTGGGGATGCAAAAGACATTGTGTTTATCGATTATCTTCAAAAGGACCACACCATCAATTGCATTTATTTGCAGGTTATCTAAAGCTAGAAAATATTTTTAGATTATGAGAATTTGGGGAGCATAATAACGATTTTCTGATACAAGCCCTACTATTTAACCCTTAGATGGGGGAGGAGAAGATGTAGATACATAACTTTTCCAAGGATATTTTCGCCTGAGTGAATATAACGAACCGGACTGGAATTGGAATTTGGCTCTTTGATTTTCCAATTCCGATTCGTTATCCATCAAACCACCTGTACATCCAAGCTTACAGAATCTGGTATTTTCAAGCGGTCATCAGGCTAGGTATTGACCAGGCTCGACGTTGCTTAACTTTGGTGATCGTACGAGAATCGGTATTTCAACGTGATATGGCAGTAAGCCATTGTTTTTGGTAGGACAATTAAGGAAAACACACTTAATTTTTCTCTTTCATTCACTCTTTCTTTCTCTTCCTCTATCTCTCACTCTCTCTCTCTCTCTTTCTCTCTATCTCACTTTTTCTCTATCTCTCGGTTTCGCACTCTTTTTCTCGCTTTCTTTATACCTCTATGTTTCGCTCTATCTCTCTATGTCATGGTTTCGCCCTCTGTTTCTATCTCTCTCTTTCTATCTCTCGGCTTCACCCTCTCTCTCTCCCCCTCTCTCTCTATCTATCTATCTATCTCTCTCTCTCTATATATATATATATATATATATCGGTTTCACTCTCTCATTCTCTCACTTTCTCATTCTCTTTCTCTATATATATCTATCTCTCGGTTTCACACTCCCTATCTCTCATTCTCGGTTTCACTCAACCACTCTCGTTTTCACTCTCTCTCTCTCTCTCTCTCTCTCTCTCTCTCTCTCTCTCTGTTGTGGTAGGATCCACCTAATTTGCATGGTGGAGTACCGACCATATAAATATAGTTGGTACCGGGAAGAGAGAGGAAGGAATCAAGAGATTCAATCCAGAGATTCTGCCCGACTGCGACTAAGTCAACACATTCTCCAGGAACGGTCTTCCCAGGAATATACAAAAGACTATATGTAAATATTGTGTACACTTTCTTGTTTCAATACATTTTGTTCTAAGTACATTTTGTGTTGCATTATTATTCCATGCATTAGTCAAGTTTCAACACTCTTTGTCTGTCTGTCTGTCTGTCTGTCTCTCTCTCTCTCTCTCTCTCTCTAAACATATATATATATATATATATATATATATATATATATATATATACTAGCGCACAGAGGGTACAGATAGAGAAAGAGTAAAAAGGAGTGTTTGAGGAGAGGATATCAGGATCATGGCATTAGAAGATGTCAACTGACATTACATTTGAATATTTGAAGATTATAGCAAGTAGGAAGGGAGTTCCACTGCCGGGATGTGCGAGAGAAGAAACTGTTGGAGTTGAAGAGGCGTTTACATTTAATTGTATCGGCAGTGAAACAAATGGATTTATTATGACTTTCACTGCTGAAATGATATTCTTATGTCATTATTGCCTGACTGCGCGAATTAATATTTACTGGAAATAAATAGCGATAGACATATATATAATTTGCAGAATAGAATGACTAAGATAAACGACACACAATGCGATAAAAATACATCACGAAACATCTATTGTTACTATATCTATGCAAGTTAGTTTATAACACAAACGTCAGGGACTGACATTTCATGGTATCTTGAAAAATGTATATATACGTCAACAGCAGGCAATGTAAATGTTTCGTAAAACGTATAAGTATGTCCACAGCAGCAGAAATCTTAATAGAAAAGAAAAATACCGCGTCCCAAAAGAAAATACAGCTACCAAAGAAGATATCACTCCCAAGATGATATCGCCCCCGAAAAAAAAAGAAGGGATAAAATAGGCGATATAATAACTGTATAAAAGATACTCTTTTTATCATCATTTCACCCTAAGTAAGGCAATAAACCTACTAAGACGTAGGGGAGTATTGAGTGTTACAGAACATGTTATAATGAGCTTCGTATTGCTTATAATATAAGTGATGCTTCGGCAACTTGCTGTGTGGCCTGTATAACTTAATCTGAAGACTGTCCCCAATCGGGTTCTTCTTCTTCTTTCCGCTAACCTGGAGCGCTTTATTTATAGTTATGGACTAATTCATATAGCCACCGGGGGTACACTATTTACTCCAAAACATCCCTCCTCTTGAGATTAATACTTTTAATATTTTTATTATTATTATTATTATGAGTATTTCCCCCTCTTCTTTCTAGAGAGTTCATCAACATACATGAATATGCAGCGTCTCCGACTCATTTCCTCTTCCAGTTCTCCAATACGCTTTCTTTTTCTGGAAGTTGTCATTGCTGTGGTGCTGGCACATCGAAAACATCATATTGCATTTTTATCGGTTGTTTCAATGTTTCGGGTCTTTCATCGATTAACCTTTTTTTCAGTTGATTATGGTACCTTTTATCAAATCTTTTCCCTTTTACCATGTAAATTAACTTCCTTACTCTTGCTGATATTCTGCCGTCTTCCCACATTTCTTTGCGATCCATATATGGTCTAAGGTACACTTTTAGTGTCGTCTTTGTTATTCGTTCGTGTTTTTCGACTTGGTAATAACTTGTCGAAAATTAATCCGTTGAATATCTGGAGTTATTACCTTTATTCTAAAATTTTCTCAATTTTTGTTGACGATACCAGCATACGTGACAAAATCTATGTCCTCTGTTTTGGTTAGATTCATGCACCTCCAACGAGCATTAAGAAGAGAGCTCTTGCCGCTAAAGATTTTCGTCAGAATGTGTACCGTGTCTTCAAACCCGATTTCTCCTTTTTTTCTGTAATATGAAGTATTTTTCATACTATATCGGAGCTGTTTTCCTCAACAACGCTACATTCCTGACTGAATATTTGTTCATATCAACGAAACTACGCAGAAAAGGGCAGTCATTCATCAGGATTGTATACAAAATCTGATATGGTGTTTTGGACAGTGTCTTGCATAATAGACGTTGAATTTTCTTTGTTTTCTTCAGAATTATATCCAACAACTCCTGTTGCTGCTTTTGTAGTTGTAGCAACTGTTGATTATGTTGTTGTTGCTGTTTCTGTTGTTGAATTTCATCTATCGAAGACAAACTTTACTCCATATTCGCAAGAACATGTTTTTTCCTATACCAAGAGAATTTCTTTTACTCCTACACAAGAAGAAAAAAAAAATTAAACCAATGTGGATAAAAATTAATGTCGCCATCCGTACCCTTGTTCCCGAAGCAACAGGTATATTTTTCTGTACTTGTTCATTCAGTATAAGTTTCCAAGATCCTTGTAACTCCAGTTACAACTCGCAAGTGTTCCTGAATCCTTGTCACAACGGTTATAAATCGCCTGAGTTTCGAATCCCTCGTCGCCACTGTTATAACGCGCTTCGTATCGATTATAATATAAGTAATGCTTCGGCAACTCGCCGTGACGCCCATATCTGAAATTATCATTATTATTACTATTATTATTATTATTATTATTCTCTTCCTAATCTCTGATCTAGAGCTCTTTATTTATAGTTATGGACTACTTTATATAATCACCGGGGATGTACTATTTACTCCATAACAGAATATGAGAAAAGAAAATATTATTAAGAAGAAAGAACAATGAAAGAACAGGAATTAGGCAAACAGAAGATAACAACCGATATTGCATTTAAATATTTCAAAATCAAAATTGACTGGAAAGCAAAAAGCTGGATGAAAATTCCACAAGCGAGACATGCGAGAGAAGAAACTGTTAGCATAGAACTTGCAGTTTCATCTTACGATTTCAACTCTTAAATGATGAGAACTTGCCACCAATCTAGATGTACACTTAAATTCATAAAATCTTGGTAAGAAACAGGAAAGTGACTGAAGCTGAGATGCCAATTCAGGACCAATAATATTGCAGATTCTTCTTTGGATATTAGTACATAGCAGATGCAACAAACCAGATGTAACTGCAATATTAATATATGGATGAATGGCAAATTTATAATTGGGTAAAATAGATTCTGGCGAGATAATTTGTCTAGCATAACACAATCAACCACCTTACCTAACAGCATACCTAGAAGTTGATTCAATTTTGTTTCCACTTCATCTCACTGGAAGATTTTAGTGCGATAAGGCGCAACTAGTAACTCTCTTCGAGGTTGGCATCAGCCATGCATACAACTCAATTAAATATATGTAGACAAGACACAACAATAAATGCCTACAATAGACAATACAATTAATACAAAAGAAAAATACGCTAACCAAACTATAAAAATATAGACAATACAATATAATAGCTGTCTATATTTCTGAGATGAGGTATTATGTACATTATTTACATTATTCGGACTATTGTCCTCATCTTTGTCTCCATATTTATTACAACGTTGTACGATCCGGCCTTCTTCAAGTGGTTGGAATGCCGAACTGAATTCTTTATTTCGCTCACTGGGATAGACTGTTCTAGTTCCACGTGCCATGTTTAATAGATGTCAGTTATCAGTTATCTCCTGCTAATTTTCCCTCTGAAAGTTCTCCACTGCCTTAACCGGGTATTGAACTCACACTCTTTGGATCCTGTCACTGGATCTAACCAACGCCTTTATCCACTGTGCCATGTATCCTCAAGGCAAATGAGCGAAATAAAGGACATTCGACATTTCAACCACCTGAAGAAGGCCGGAGCGTACAACAGCCGAAACGTTGTAATAAATATGGCGACAAAGATGAGGACAATAGTCCGAATAATGTAAATAATGTACAATATAACAGATTTGTTTGAAAAAAAAAACTTCCTGTCATAGACACGAGAAAAATCATTTTCTAATAATTTTCTAAATCTTCAAATATTCATTTTACTGGTAACGTGTATATGGATTCAATATAAAGAGAAACAGATTTCAAAAAAATATGTATAGCGTAAGATTGTTTTTCGCAATAGCGCCAACATCCCAGTATGAAATCGTCTGCATTACCAGCAAAATAAACCAAAATGGTTGACTGCACTATTTATTCACTGTTGTGTGTGCATGGGTATATATATATATATGTGTGTGTGTGTGTGTGTGTGTGTGTGTGTGTGTGTGTGTGTGTGTGTGTGTGATCGTAAAGCTTCTATTCATGAACATCAAATATTGTTTAATCAGCTTCTAAAATTAACCGGCTGCAAAACTTCTGGCACACACTCAAAATCTGGAGGCATTCACAGATGGCGGGCCTCTCCGTCAGATTCGTCAACTGTCGGGGTCCCGCTTTCGGCACCGGCGTATTTCGTGAAATTTCGCCTGACGAGCAGTCTTCATATCATTCTAGACCATTCGAAGAATTTGGCTGCGCATCATTTTGGCAACATTGTAAAAAAAAAGATTGAAGAAACATTTCTTTTTGTGTTGAACACCTGCTAAACATCTGGTCACAATTCATTTTGGTATTGGGAATAAATTTATTTTAAAGCTCGGAGACAACAAACATTTGATGGAAGTGCACTGGTGACAAACATCTGGGGGCAATTCCTTGCAATGAATTTATGTATATTCAAACGTCATGTGTTTCGGGTATTTTCTCATAAGCGGGCTTAGCAACGGCGTAAACTTGACAATATCTATATTTCATTTATATTTTCATTCGTTGGTTCGTCTTTGAATTACTAATTTGACTAGATAGAAGTTCATAACGGTGAAATACGTCATTAGTTTCTGAACACACTAATATAATGATTACATCTCGTCAAATCAATTAAAACAAAACACGTCATGAATCACGAATGAAGACAAATAGAAAAAAGATTCAAAATTACCAAAATCAATTGACACACTAGGAAGGCCGGAATATAAATGGTGTTCAAAAGTCTATGTCACATTCTAAGAACACTTATATTATGAACTACAAATGGTAGGATAGTTGAACTGATTCCATTTAAAAGCTGAAAGTATCAAGTCTTTTTTTCTGTTAATTTAATTTTAATTTAGTTAATTAAGTTTAATATATTATTGTTTTTAGTCTCTTTTCAGATTCACTAATGAAACTAATGAATTCACTTTTGAAACGCTGTAATGTCACGGACTTTTGAAACACTGTAATGTCACAGACTTTTGAAACACTGTATAGCAGCCTAAACCTTGCCATAAAAATAAAAACAAGAAAATAAGTTTGAATGAACCAAAATATAGCGATTTTCAAATGTTATTTTCTATTTTACTAATGAGGAAATAATTAATACTAAGTTTATTTGAAAAAGGAAAGTTTAGTTTTTGTACAATTTTAGAAGTCAATGTTTTACATTATTGGTTAGTTACTCATTTCGGAGAACACCCGTCTGCTAGAGTAACCAGCTAATCCTTGTTGTTGGCGCCTGCTCAGGCATATTTGTGCGTGCTCGACACCCACAGAGCCCACCTGTGCAACTATGCTGAGCACATTATAGTTACAGTTTCTCATAGCGAGTGTGAGATCTGGATTTGTAGGCAATCTGAAAAAAAAGCCAGTACTCACAAACTCTCGGACAAAATGACTTATGACTTCGTCCGAGTAAAACGTCGAAGGAGTTAGAACAGTTCCATCTACCTAATTTCAATCACAAGGCTTAGGTCAATACGTGATATGGTTTTCAGGTTGATATGTCCCAGAAAGGGATATATTTGAACGAAGCAGCTAAGTGGTTTTGGCTATTATAACCAAGTAGAATATGGTAGCAGTAATCAACTGGTACGCGTCGTAGTCGCAGGTAAGAAGTGTAGATCAATGGTGTAGTCCACTGGGCGTCGTTATAGACTTAGCTCTCAGGCTAAGGCTTTTGACTCTCTCTGACTCCCCTACACGTCCGTCGATATTTATGACGGACACCAGCCAATCACACTCCAGTGAGGGGGAACACAGGTGTACGCATATTCCATTATATCACAGGCACTTTTCAAAATGCCACAGGCTGGGGACATCCCCCATCCCTGATTAATATTTTCAAGAAGTCACGTTTATCTTTAATCGATCATGGTGAGATTCAAACGCAGATCTCATAAGTCGGAAAATAAATGTTCTTGCTACTTGACCCCGCGTACGTTAATAGTGAATAATAATGTTGTATAACTCACTGCTTATAATTACGACCATTAGGTAGAACTGAAGAGGTCTGAAGAATTCCCAAGCAAACACAATGGGCACAACGGATCTAGAAATATGAATAATATCCGCACCCTGCTTATCCCGAAGTTTTAAAATCTACTTCAGATCAATTTAATTTTTTTTAATTATTATTGCATAAAAGCGGTGATTCTATTATTTTCAGGTCAGTTTCTGCGTCTTTGGTGTTCTCGTTGCAAGGTTCCAGCCAATGCACCTCTTGGTTTTAATTAGGTAACCTTCCGAGGATATCGAACGGACCCATTTATTTAATCAGTGTGGGTATGTTCATATTTCCAGACAGGTCACATCTGTAGCCATCCATCTACTGTTTGCTTACAGTATAAAACTTCTAGTAACCATATAATGGCCAAGTTATTTATATCTACAAACGCTCTCTCCTCAATATTGAGTATACTTACCTGATAAATATAATATATTTAAAGAATAATATATATATATATATATATATATATATATATATATATATATAGAGAGAGAGAGAGAGAGAGAGAGTTGCATATCAAATGTGGATCAGAAACCGATAGAACAAGAAAATAAAGAACAAATGGGAAACATATCAATCTATAACATGTTTCACTTGTATTAAAACTTCACCAGAGACTAAGAGAAAACAATTTCTGTCTTTTTGTATATTTTCTCTGAATCTCTGACGAAGCTTGTGAAAACATGTTAGATTGATATCAGTCAGTTATGTACCATGCGTGACACACGCTTAGGCCATCATGTATCTTTTGATACATGACTGACGAGGCAGATTTTTTCCCGCAGTAGGTTGCCATTTCTTTCTTCGGTAGACCAGTTGCCATCCAAGGCTATAGAATTCGGTCTGTCCCTTTCGTTCTTTATTTTATCATATGTGTGTGTATGTGTGTTTGTGTGTTACCCGATACTCAGATTTACTTTAAATTTATACTAGTATTGTATTCTGATATAATATTAACAATTACTAAGACAAAGATATCTTCAAACATACAATACCGAATAAATTATAAACAATAGTTACATAACGGTAGACTCATCGTTTCTGAGTATACCTGTCAGCTTGGCTAGCTAACTCATCCCTATTGTAGACACCTACCTCGGCATATTTGTGTTTCTTCATCACTCGCAGAGCCAACTTCTGGTTTAAACTGCAACTATGCTGAGCAGACTTTAGTTTGTTTAAACGGAAAGCGCTCATAATTTAAAGTAATCACCAGTTGGTACGCTCAAAGCCTTGGTCACGATGACTTGTGGCGTTGTGCTAAGACAACCTTCGAGAGCTTCCGAAGAGCTTTGTCTGCCCAATTTCAGTTAAATCGCTTGAGTCAACCCGTTGCATTGTTTTCAAGCGCTTCCCAACACTATCGCACGTTGAGATTGTCTTCTTAGGTAAATATTATCATTATCACCTCCTTGAGAATTCGACTATACAAAGGAAAATAACGGTGATATAAGTATTCGGAAGCATTGATTACCTATTTCGTTCCTTATCTACAGAGACCTTGTTTGTAGTGGCTGTTCGGCGAAGGTTTCTTAACTCTTCCCAAGTCTTTCGCAACAATTATTACGAAATCTTGGCCAACTCTTTTCTTGCAAACGATCTTCAAATTATTGTTTCTCGTGCCCAGCTTATGAATTTGATCTGCCAAGCTTTACCGTACATGTTCAGTTAGATTCAACCAGGAGATTGGCTATGGCCAATCAAACATCGCTACACTATTTTGAACAAATTCGTCGCTAGTTACTTTAGATGTATGCTTCAGGTTGTTATCTTATTGAAATATTTAACCCTCTTCAATCGACATCAGTGAAGAGAACAAATGAGATTGGTTAGTATTTAGATGGGTGACCGCGTGGGAATACCAGGTGCTGTAAGCTTGGATGTGTGTGTGGTGTAATGGATAATAGCTCAGAATTGTTAATCAGACTGTCGAGTTCCAATTGCCATTGGTTTCGTTATATTCAATTACGCGAAAATATCCTTGGGAAAAGGATATTTGAATCCACCTCTTCTTCTTCCGAGCTATGTAGTCACTAAATAATTATTATCTCGAAAAAATCTTCTCACAATCTAAAAATATTTTATGGCTTTAAATAACCTGCAAGGGGTTGATAAGCAGTAAAAAATCAATTATTCAATCATAGGAAGCGTCCTGCACCACTGAAACCAAAAACATTACAACCGCTTTTTACTGTGGGGAAAGGGATCATTGCGATTATTGGCATATCCATATTATCTCAGGTATGAAGAGCTGGCTTGTGGACAACCAAAAAGCATTTCTACTAAAGTTTTATCTCAAAAACACTCTAAAAAATATTTTCTGGCTTTAAATAACCCTCAAATAGTTTGATAAGCCGTAGAAAATGAATCGACCAACCAACTATATAATATATTACTTCCTATCCCGTTGCATGGAGAGGTGATAATTTTAAAAACAATTCTAGCATTGTTATTTCGACATTGAACCAACTAACCCATAGATTTGCTTTAGCTTAGAAAACGTACCTTCTGTCTCTTGTTACGTATAATAATGGCCGGATACTGCTTCCGAACAAATCCGTCTACTAGCCAGTCGTTGTTGCAAAGACCTGCTCAAGTAAATTTATGTTTGTTCAACACTTACAGTTCCTGTGGTTTACATTGCAAATATACTGAGCAACGATGCGGACCTTAGTCACAATTTCTAGGAGATAGTTGTCCTGGCACGATGTTGCGCTATCGACGGCTTACGAAAAGCATCCGAAAATTTCGTCTACTCAATTTCATACACAAGGATTGGGTCAACCCGTGCTATGGTTTCCACGCACTTTCCAAAGGGTGCCGTACGCTGGGGTCGCCTCCCTAAGCCGATAGTATCAAGAAGTCATCTTCCTAATAAATGTGATAAATGCTGAGATTTGAACCTGGGTGTCCTAATCGGAAAGCAAATGTTATACCCTCTCGACATGTATGCCCCTTATACGATAAAGAAAATTTGTTTCACTAAAATTACTCAATACAAGGCTCGAGAGTCACTCAAGTTAGAGTATTACTAAATAAAGTGTGTGATATGAATGTAAGAGGATATCGTAAGAGGTGCAAACTTATGAGAATAAGGATTATAGATAGCGATGAACCTCGACTTAAAGAGGTTAAGATTGTAGTGTTTTGGGAAACATCCACGCCGGAGTTTGGTCCACAAAGTAGAAGTTCTTGGAAAAAAAAGGGTGACTGAGTGGAACTTCCTCATTACAAATGGAAGAATTAGACACCCTGGACCTATTTATACTGTTCGGACTATTGTCTTCATCTTTATTGTCATATTCACGACGTTCGTTACGGCCGTTGTACGCTCTGCCATTCTTCAGGTGATATACGTTGAAATTTCGAACTTAACCCTTTATTTCGTCCACCTGAAGAAGGTCGGGGCGTACAACGACCGAAACGTCGTGAATATGTCAATAAAAACGCGAACAATAGTTCGAACAGTGTAAATATTTACAATACCTCATCTCAGAAATATAGACAGATACCATGGACATAGTTGGAAAGTCTGAACTGATAGAAATAAAGAGTTATAAAGATAATAAAAATAAAGAATTTGCCATGAAAATAATTGAATAACGGTAAATTTGCAAGGATGCTATTGTGGAAAAAGGATTTTAAAGTGGGAAATAAGTTTCCCCTTCCACATGACAGCGTAAACGATTTTGATCTCTGTCAAGGATGGAAAGTGAAACGCGAATATCTCCAGCTCAGATATGGCAGCAATATTCTGTTTCCGGTCTAATTACTTGTAAAGATTAAGTATGGCAAAAGATGTCAGGTACTTTCCGGAACGGTAGAATAAACCGCATATTTTTCAAGTATCTTTAGCAATGGATTATATATATATGAGTTCCACTTGAAGTCTGGAGGAACTTGAATCTCGGCGTTCAAAGCGAAGCCTCGTTCTGAGTGCAGCCGTCCATCATCACGTTTTCGGGGTCTGAGTATGTAATCACGTGCTTCTTGTTAACTGATACTGACTTACATATAGAAGAAAGCTTAATTACAGTAAAGAGCATAAATATACAAGGAAGGACTATTCCATTTTGTCGTTTCAACGCCCTCATAGATCATAGGACCAACTAACCAAGAAATTTGTTTCAGTTTATGTAATCTAATGCGTCGTGTCTAATATTACTTGATTTAGATGCGCAAAGAAAGACAATTCTCTTTTGGTAACTTTTCGCATAACTAAGACCAACAGATTTATTTTAGAGAAATTTATTCATTATCAAGAACTACCATTCCACAGACACTGAATATCCTTTCTCCAAACAAGTCAGTCGCATTCTTCGTGACAAACAATGCGACAGATATTCCATATTTGTTTACCTTGAACATTGAAAGACCTGTCCACAGGAGAGGAAAATGAAGAAAATAAATAAAAGTTTAATGCAAAGCAAAGGACAGTCTGTCTTCAGTGTGCAACTGGTCGCGGCCCCTTTGATCGTAACAAGGTCGGTATTTTCTCTTCGTCAATATTATCATGTGGTTCTTCCTGGGCATGACGATAAACTACATTCAACAGAAAAGCCTCTGATCGGGATATTGTACGTCTTGAGGAGCGTGGAAGCACCTCTTACCTGCTGTTATTCCCAGGTACACCCTGAGCAGGGGGTGGTATCACCTGTTACGGCCCCAGCTATGGGCAAATAGTGAACCCCCAAACAAAAATCAACAATACATTTTTATAGCAAAATAATTTACAATTGAGATGGCGAGGTGTAACCGTAAGTTCAATATGAACAATTTATTTTTTCGCACTTCTCGCTTGTGGAACTCCCTTCCAGCTCCATGCTTTCCAGTCAACTTTAATCTGCAAAAAATTAAATGCAATGACAATCACTATCTACTATCCTCCTGATTGCTTTTATTTTGTTCTCACTCGTTCGTAATGTTTCTGTTTTCTAATTCTTCCACACCCAGTAACCCCTTGTGTCTTATTGACTTTACTGCCTTGCTTTAGGTGAACTCGATTAAGAAGATCTATACAACCCTAAAAAGTATAAAAATACATTTTTATAGTACAATTACCAGAAATAATTTTTTATAAAAATTACCAACAATATATTTTTGTAATGAAATTACCAGCAATACACTTTTTAAGCTACCAACAATACATTTTATCATATACAAACTAAATATCTAAAAAAAGAAACATAAGTTTACCCCGAAAATATAAAATTATGTACAAAATATCTGTAGTTGAAAGCATAAAATTGCGTACAAAACTTACGTCGTACGAAGATTTCGGCTTTAAATAACTCATATAGTTTGATATGCCGCTAAAGAAAATCAACCAACAACAATTATCATGTGGTTCTCTTGGGTACGTTTTGTTGTTTTTTTGTTTTGTTTTGTTTTTTAATTTGTTAATGGTCTAAGCAGACAGACACGGGTGAAGCACACAACAATCCTTTGTCATACTTGGATAACTTTAGCTTTGTTTCCCCTTGCAGTCAACGGGCATCGAAACATCATGTATGCCTCACCATGCTTCAGAAAACACAGCAAATATTACAAACGAAAAATAAGTAAAACTTTCTTTTCCTTGTGTCTGATCTAAAAAACGTCTGCATAGTGTAACCTACCTTAGCAATAATAACGACTGACGTTTTCAAAAGAGAAGGTCGCTTCTTCTGTATGTGACAAATTGAAGTGACAGATTAAAAAAGATAATTTGGGGATAAAACAATACCTGCAGAAAGATAACGAGATTACCAGGGATTGAACCTGCAAATAACGAATAAGTATTAAGGAAAATGAAAACAAAAAAAGGACACTTCGACTTAAAATCTGAAAGGGACACTTGAAATTTTTAGGGCATTAATGAAGAAAAAAGGATTGGAGAATTTGTCACACAGGACATATTGACAGTAAAAGTGACAGAGAGTAACGAATAACTTAACTAACAAGTTCGGTAAAATGGTTGACAAAACAGGAATGAGGAGAGATTGCTAAAATACAAAACTTACTAAGAGCTACAATAGACAGGAAGTTGTGGAGAGCCATGATCACCTATGTCCTGAAGGGATATGACACATAGAAGAAGTTTTAAAGTTTCTTCCCCGAAACAACCAAATACCTTTTCACCTATTTCATTACAAAAAGACCCGTTTATCTGCTTTATATAGAGAGAAAGTTCTTAGATTTTGCAGCCAAAATATCTGGCGATAAAGAAATATATATTGAAAATACTTGAAAAAGCTTCCACTACACTAATCATTTCATACAAATTACCAAAAGAAAATCGTACAACCTCCACAAAACAAAACAAAAATATTAAACGCTAACACAAAAACTAGGCACATTATATCACTTACAAGTTCTATAATTAATGAAATTTAAATAAATTTAACTAATCTCAAAATAAAACCTTATCAGAAACCTTTCAATCACTGTTAAAAACTTAATGTAAAACAGAGAGCCAAATTTACATCAGAAGCAAGAGTCTGCTAAATAGGATGTAAACAATGCCCCCACAAATACATCGGCGAAACATCCCGAAATGTAAAGAAAAGAATGTACAGACATAAGAGTGGGACTTGAAATTAAATAATACACTCAATGCTTTTACGTACCACCGGAAAATTCGTGATCCTAATTTTGTCCAGGACAATGTCGTTTTAATTTGAAAATAACAAGAATTAATACAAAATACACCAAGAAAAATGCATTAATATTGACTTGGTCTGTGAGTTCCTAGGGTCTATTTCAGTTTATTTCTTGTTCTTGTTAAATTGGTAATAATATGGTATACACAAACCTTCAAAGAAAATAAAAGATATATTAGCGATTAGAAGAAATTACTAAGAGACAAAGGAAATTGAGGAGTGACATAATCGCCCATGTGCTGAAGGGGCACGGCACAAAGAAGAAGAAGAAGAAGAAGAATATGAGATACGTAAATCTTGAGAGAAAATTTAAAAAAATATTTTGAATAATGTAAGGTAACTCTCTGTGCCTTCTCTATAAATACTTTCATAATAATTATTATGATGAACTTTTCACTATGGTACCTCAATTTTATGAATTTAAGCGCAGTACTGCCCTGACGCAAGTTCTCATCATTTTAAAGTTGGAATGGCTAGATGTAACCGTAAGTTCTATGCCGACAGTTTCTTCTTTCACACTTCTCGTTTGTGGAACTCTCTTCCGGCTTCTTGTTTCCCAGTCAACTGTGAATCTTTAAAATATTTAAATACAATGCCAGTCGTTATCTTCTATATTCTTAATTGTAATTCTTGTTCTTTTATAGTCCTCCCTCCTTAATAGTATATTTTTCTCTTATTTTGTAACTGTCAGTAACCCCCCTTGCGTCTTAGTGGCTTTATTTCCTTGCTTGGAGTGAAATGATTTTAATATATATATATATATAACTAAGTTTAAATTGGTTGAAATCTTTTTTTTATAATGATAAAATTGACTATTATTTTGTGCTATTGTTAAAACATTTTCGTCCAGCTTTTGCTTTCATCGAGCGAAGTAAATTTATTGCAAGCAGTTAAATGATTTTTTTTAATTATAGTTGCGCACATTTGATTTTATATGAGAGGAATCCTTGGTCGATATTAACTTCTAACAATCATGGCGTCCCATGTTGAAAATGACACGTGTTGGAAATCAGATTCCCGCTTTTTCTAAACGTAAGCGAGAACATTACTTAGCGCCGGAATTTAGCGATCATTTTCTAATTTGCTACTAAATGCGCCAATTTCAACCGGCATGATCACCAGACATATACATCATTCGAACTCCTCATCATTAAATGATAAGGACTGGCCGTTTCTTGGCGAATACTATTTCCAGATTAAACGGCTAGTCCATGTAGCTGACTTCCCACAATATCTAATGACTTTTCATCCCACGGATTTCTTTTCAAACTGCCAGCCAGTGAAAACGGATCACAGCCAACAGCAAAACGGATTCATTACAGTTTATTCTTTGAAAGCACCTGTAAGGACAGCAGGCTGGGATCTTTCGTTTCATCTTTCGTTTGTTAATTGTCAGTATATTAACACCAAGAAATTTATATTCGTCATAAAACAGTCAGACACAGTATCGTTGTCAGAGATTTACGACGTTTAACTTGCACGTGGAGAAAACGCCCGGACTCTGTGTGTTTTCTTTTTAGTCTTTTTTTTTTTCTTCTGCTTAATATTTACAAGATCAAATTAGGAAATTCAAGGTAGGAAGATTTTTATTACGATAATCTTCCAAGTTTATTTGCCTTGAAAATCGGCATCCGACAGTTGGCTTTTTACTTGGGCGCAAATACAATCGCAAATATTTGGAATGTTTTGTTTTCCAGTATGCATGTATGTATGTATGTATGTTCGAATCTCACCATGTCAGGAAGGAGACTTCCTGGTGTTATCGGAATAGATCGAGGTCGATCCCAGCGTGCAGGACCTTTGGAAAGTGCCTGAAAACAAATGCCACGGGTTGACCCAAGCCTTGTGAGTGAAATTGTGCAGACGGAACTCTTGAGACCCGTCAATAGCTGTGCTAGCACAAAGCCACAAGTCATCGTGGCCGAGGACTTGGGCGTGCTAGCCTTGTTCAAATTGTTGATCACGCTAGATAACACGCTCTCTCCCAGAAACTGTAACTAAGGTCTGCTCAGCTTAGTTGCAGTATAAACCACAGGTTGGCTCTGTGGGTGTTGAGCAAACACAGATGTGCCTGAGCGAGCATCTACAGTAGGGATTGGCTAGCCGCCCTAATAGATGGGTATCCTATAATACGAGTGGCCAGCTATTATTATAGATAGATAGATAGATAGATAGATAGATAGATAGATAGATAGATGTATTTCAAAAGCTAAGCAAAATATTAAGAAACAGAAAAAACTATTCATTAGAAATGAAGGAAAGAGTAGTGGACTATTCTGTAATATCGGCACTTTTATATGATAGGGAATGCTAGACAATATCCTCACAGATAAAGAAAATGCTTGAGGCAACAAAAATATGGTTCTACAGAAGGATACTGATGGACCAGTTTTAGAGAAAATGGAAACAAAAAAGACACTTATACTTAACATCAAAAAGAGATTGTTGAAATTTCTAGGGTACATAATGAGCAAAGTGGACTTGGAAAATTTAACACTCACAAGACCTATTGACGCCAAGACGAACAGGTACTCTCATCGTATAACCTACAAAACTAGCTTGTGTAAATGAATGACAGAACAGGTTTTAGGAGAATAGCTACAAAGGACAAGAAATTGTGGAGAACCATGATCGCCAATGTCTTGGATCTGCATGGCACAGAGAAGAAGAAGATGAAAATTAGCAATGATATTTCCATTTTTACTCAATAGCCTGGATTTACAGCTTTGTGCTAAAATAAACTAACCTTAGTATACAGCTACTGCTCATTTTCATAAACGATGATAGATCATTTGTTAGGGGTATAAAGGTTCCACTACTGTGACCCTGTGTCAAACTAAACTGACGTTAGTTAGTGTCTACTTGGATGAAAAAGATATTTTAAAATATGTTAAAAGGTTTAACATGGTGTTAGAAGAATTTGATGTGCCCTTTTTCAAAGTGGTTCTAGACTGAGCCAGATGCTATCTACTGGATGGAGATGTTTCGTATGTTTGTCTCTAACACCCGTTCTTTTGTGCTCTCTAAACAACAAAAAAAGCGTATTATAGTATAATAGTTTGCAAGCTTGTATCCCATACCACTTCGCATTCGTAATGAGTTTTGTATTCACTGTGTATCCCATTAGGATTGCCTTGTGCCAGATTAAGTTAAGTTTAAATGACTGCAGAGAATAAAAACTATAAACGCCAACTTGATTTGTGCAAGCTTGGAAAACGATAGATTTATTTATTTCTAAAAACCTTTTTAAATTCGAAGAGCGGAGTATATTCACTAACCACTTGAATATTCACGATCTTATGTTCTAAAGATTTTCTTTCTATCGTTTTACAAGAAAGCTATTAATAATGTTTTTGTTTGTAACCCTTTCGTTTTTAGCCTTGTTTAATACTTCGTTTCTCTGTTTTTCTTGCTGTCAGTTTTATTTTTTTTTTATTTTCTTTCGTTTTTCTTCATTTTATTTTCGTTCTTTTTTCTTGTCGTCTGCTTTCAGTCATTTTTTTCCGTAGTTTATTTCTTCTTAATACTTGCTTCTTTTAAAATTCTTATTTACTTACATATACTTATGTTTTCATTCACTCATCTCTCCCTCTGTCACGACATACGCTCTCTTTCTTTCTCTCTTTCTCTCTCTCTCTCTCTCTCTCTCTCTATCTATCTATCTAACTATCGCTTTCTCTTTTAACTCTTGAGTTTGTTGTTAAGTAAGAAAAAGTGCCATTTCCCTAAACAAAAGGATACATTTCAGATCTTGACGTGTCGGCCGCTTATGGTTGAAGACTTTGCAAGTGAATCATTTCTCCTTTGCTTTTAAAACTTTTTTTTTTTTTTTTTTTTGCAGTAAGGTTCACTCGAGTTAGAGGTTTACGTTAAGGGGTCGTTTATATGGATAGGAGGGTAAAATAACAGTTAACTCTAGACTTGAACAGGTTAAGATTGTAGCGGTCGGGGAAACATCCTACTGGGAGTCTGTTCCACAGGGAAGTGATTCGCGGGAAGAAGCTTTTTGAGTGGAACTTACCTCTCGCCAATGGAATACGGAGGGAATGTGGGTGGTTTGTTACAATGTAAGTGGCATGGCAGGTCTTAGCCGTGAAGGTTAGACCTGGTGGAACCAAAGAATGTAGCTCGTCCGAGCACTTTCCATGGAAATAGCGATAGAGCAATGAGAAACTCGCCACATCCCGCTTGCGAGAGAGAGGTTGGTGGGTAAAAAATAATTCTTCTCCAACGACTCGGAGAGGCTTTATCACACATTAGCATAAAAACAGTTTCTAAAATCGAAACTAGCAACAACAAAACAAATAGATACATGCGTTTACTCTTTTAAGGTGTAACAAGGAATTTATATAACTGAACAAAAATATGGAATCTAGCGCATCCAGTTAAAACTTTTACAACTACTATACAACATACCACATGCATAGAGTTAAACCGCCCTCATTTCCCCCGTATTCCAAATGTAAGAAGAAAGTTAAACTCATGCAGTTCAGAACTCTTACTTTGCGAAACTCCTGCATGGTCCCTTCCTGGAAAAATGCAATCATAACCTTTTCAAGTCAAGAGTCAATCATTATCTATCCTTCTTGTCCTCGTGATCTTCACTTCCTTCACTTTCTACCAAACACCTCATTCATAAAAGCCGTTTTAAAAGCATCCCTCTACACTGAGTGGCGCTCAAGCCTTGTATTGTGTTAATTTTAGCATTAAATAATTACACCTATTCTACAAATTATCAAACAACTTCAATGACTAGAAACGATAATTTTTTTTTTCGGACTTACTACTAAATTGCCTCTGTCTACAGGAATCTTTGATGCTCAAATCTAGAAAAGCAAACGAGAATCCCCTCATTGGATGAATTATACACAAAAAAAAGAACGCATCCATCGAAATATACACATAAGGGAAGCAAGAATTAGAAAACTGGTCCGAATGTCTCGTGAAATAATGACAATGACTTGCCTAAGACTCTCAGATCACAAGAAAATCCAAGAAATGTATCAATTTAAACACAATGACAAAAAAAGGAAAAGGATGAGGATTATTTTAGTCTGTATAGCTCGTTGTTTAATGACAATGATTCATCCTAAAATTTCAGGCAATTTCTAAAAAGAATATCACATTGAAACATCGTTTCTCGTACGATCACCGAAGTTAAGCAACGTCGGGCAGGTCCTTCTGACTTTAAAAAGTTGTTGAAACATAATATTATTTCTACCTTTCCACCTCATATGGTCATCACGAATTGCTAGATATCACTCTACGACAAGCTCCCGAGATATTTACAACTCTTTACATGGTTTGGCACAAAGCCACAATAGGGAGACACTCAGTTGGAATGAAATTCATTACACTAACAAATAAGTGATTTCGTAATTTAGAAGTTGTATAACATCTTCAAATAAACAGGATCAAATTACCCTTTGAAGAAGAAGAAGAAGAAGAAGAAGAAGAAGAAGAAGAAGAAGACAGATGTCTAGAAAAAGAAAGTGAAGAAAATAGAATAAAAAATAGGAAAGGAAGAGAAAGAGGAAAGAGAAAAATGAACAAAAAGAAAGAGAGATGTAGACAAAAGATAGAGAAGAAATGAAAGAAGAAAAAAAGGAAAGGAAGTAAAAGAAAGAAGAGAGGGGTGGAATGAAAGAATAAATAATAAACAGATGAGAAAAGCAGAGAGAATGGGGAAGTAGAAGAAGAAGACAAAAAAAAGAGCAGGGAAAACTAATAACGTTTGAATTTGACTAATTACAACCTTATCAATCATGGCGACCTTTGGGGAAAACAGATCCAAGCAGCAAAATTGAGGTCTGTCTGTGATTTGATTATGATGGGTTCACGCAGAGACAGACATGACTGATTGCCTACCCACTTTCATGTTTTTCTTAAACAATATAGATATAATTACGAAACAAAAGCTTATATAGATATTTTAACTGTTTCGTCAATAGCTTTTCCCCTATCATTTTCTTATTATATCTTATTGTCTTTTTTCTATCACACACTAATACACATACACTAATACAGACACATACTGATACACACACACACATACTTATACACATATTCATGCACACACACACAAACAAACATATATATAAATATAAACTACTCTCTATTAATCACCATAGAGATCCTTCCCTCCCCCCCCATTAGAATGTCTGATAGTCAACTTCTTGAGAGCAACTCCTTGCGTCTGCTCGGTCTCACGTTGACTGCTGACCTGAGATGGAACAAATACATTGAGTCAATTGCTTCTTCCACCGCGAGGAAAATTGGCTCCCTGTGCCGCGCCAGGAAATTTTTCTCCCCGGGAATCGATACTTCAAATATACAAATCAACCATTCGCCCTTGCATGGAGTATTGCTGCCATATATGGTCTGGTGCACCTTCTGTTTACCTCGGAGTTCTTGACAAGATCCAGAGACGGATATGTAATATAATTGGCCCTGATCTGGAGTCTCGTCTACAGTCACTCTCTCACAGACGCGCCGTCGCCTCTCTCTGTCTTTTCTACAAATACTTTCATGGTAATTGCTCCTATGAGCTGCTTTCACTGGTTCCCAAACTCCATGAATTCAAGCGCCCTACGAGGCTGGCATCCCTCTCCCACCCCTACACTGTAGAAACTTTTAAATGTAGCCGTCTCTTCTACTCCAATAGCTTCATACCTCGCACCTCTCGCCTGTGGAACACCCTTCCCTATTACTGTTTCCCTGAGAGCTATAATCTCCAACTATTCAAATGTAATGTCAATCGACATCTCCAGTTACCTTGATCTATCCCTCTCCTCATCCTTTCTTTTATCGCTCCTATCTGCTCTTGCTCCAAATCTTCTGCAAACCCCTGCATCCTAGTGGCTTCACGTCTTGCTCGGGGTGTAATGCTTAAAAAAATATATATATACATATAATAAAAATTATAGTTTTGAGGTATGTTATATTTATGCGTGAAAGGGCTTAATATCAGTGATACAGAAGGTTTTGAACATTTAAGAGTGAAAACTGAGATCAGAAGCGACTGGTAAGAGTTTGTTTCATGCTTGAACGTAATCTTCAGGCCATGTGTGTTAAGGTGATATCGCAAATGATTCACATACTGATCACTGTGTCTAACAAAATCAGGTATTTCCGATTTAATGTGTTATCCTAACGGTTACTGGATAGGCGAGAATGGTCATATTTTAAATTAATGTAAAACTTATTCAGCTCACAATTACTTCTACTCAGTACATATATATATATATATATATATATATATATATATATATATATATATATATATGCACATTTCACTGAATACGACAGACAAGGTGCTTTTATTTAGATTTTATACAATTTCTCATGCGATCTAATCATTTTTCTTTTCAGATAAAAAAGCTAAATAAAAGCACCTTGTCTGTCATATTCAATGAAATGTGCATGAAAAAGAGGATTGCATAAATACACTAATATATATATATATATATATATATATATATATATATATATATATATATATAGTTAGGTAATGAAATGTTTGCTAATCCGTATGGATAATTCCTAGGAAGATGTATACCAGAGAGCTCAATGTAAAAACAGAGAGAATAGTAGTTTAATTAAAACAGACAACCTTAAGAGTCCATTGATTATATTTCATTTTCCCAGGAGAGACATTTTTGCTGATTCCTCAGATCACATTTTCAAGCATAAAAGAAAATAGTTTTCTTTTAAAAGAAAATGGTTTTCTTTTAAAAGAAAATGGTTTTCTTTTAAAAGAAAATGGTTTTCCTTTATGGATGGAAATGTGATCTGAGAAACCAGGAAAAATCCTTTTCCTGGTGAAATAAAATACAATCATTGGACCTTTAAGTTTGTCTGTATTAATTAAACTATATATATATATATATATATATAAATTGGGATCATTATAGATTAGAATCCGACAGAATAATAGGATAAAGAACAAATAAGAAACTTTTATATATTTTAAATGTTTAACTTTTATTTAAACTTCATCAGAAAATGAAATAGGGATGAAAAAAGAAAATTCTGTTATTTTTTTTTTATTTCTATGTTGTTACCTACAACCACAACTGGTGTAACGTAAATACTTTAACTCTCACACAAAACATACGGATACTACCAGATATAAATAAAAATGCCCACGGAACGCACACGGGCACACGCATCAACTAAATCCCCTAGAGAATTGTGATACACAAATACACAAGAATTATATGCACCAAAGCTGCTTGACAGGATAAATACATGTAAGGTCTGCTTAACCAATGAAAAACAAACAACTAAAAAATACCACAATTTTACTTTCTCCATATTTCATTTCCTAGAGAAACATATATATATATATATATAAAACACAATTTATGTGGGTATTACGTCTATCGGCCTGCGCATTTGAGAAATGATAGTAAAGAAAAACGCATTTCTTGGCAGAGACCGATCCTGCGCCCACTTTTATAAGGGAAATCGCCGCTTAATTTAGTGTGCTTTACCATACGGCTACAGACAACAACGCCACGGTAAGGTTCTGATTTTTGTTTTTAAGGAATCACATCCTCTTTAAAAAAATTTTGTCTCGAAAGCTTCATATCTGCTCAGTTTTGTATCTGAAACGTAAACAAAGCAATTTCTAAATAGTTAATGGATTTATCTTTAATCCGACATTTGTATTACCTCAAATGTTTTTAAAATTAATATTCCGTATCTAAAATAAATGCTCCATATTTTTATTGACGTTCGGATGTCTAAAAAAAGTCTAACCTTTCTCAGAGGTAATGATAGCCTTTATATTGTGAACAGTATTTAAAAAATTGTTATTAATGAAAATTGTTCTTTTTATTTTTATTATTATTATTATTATTATTTATGATATTTCGTGTTAAATTTTAAAGCATATTCAAAATTTAATATTATTTTTCCGAAATCACTTACGGTGAATTTATTAGAGACACTGGTAATATAAAAAGTTTATTTGTAACCTGCTTGATATGAAATTTTGTAACCTGCTTGATATGCAATCCCTTGTTAATATATATATATATATATATATATATATATATATATATATATATATATATTATAAAGAAGTAATCATACAAAGAATTAATCAGTAAAATTAATGTAATTAATGACGAAATCACTTTGCTAACAGATTTAATAAAGCATTAACTTACTAACCACTCGTTGAATCACGCGATCCTTTTGTTTAAAATTATAAGATAAATTAGATGTTCCATCGATGTTAGTACATTAACTTTACTGATTAATCCTTTGTATTACTTCTTTATAATATTATTTATACTGCACCATTTCATAGATTTATAAGGACTGGTCAGCAGTACAAAATTTCTGGAAAAACTACTAAGACATTATACTAATGACTGGACCATTTTTTCCATGACACATTAACTAAAAAACACTTATAACAAAAACATTCGTGAATTTGCCACATTCCTATATTCAAAAAATGCTCCCACTTGAAATATCTAAACTTACAACTCTAGCGTTGCGACACTACACGCTCCAAAATTAAGTAACTGTTAATAAATAACACACTATAAAAAACATCTTTCGGCCTGCAATACATTTATTTTTGTCTTGGACCTTAAAAAAGGAAAAAAAATACAAATGCCTGATGATGAAAATATGCTGATTTTCGAAAGTAATAGCATCGACGGAACATCTAATCCATTGTACAGTTTTAAACATAAGGATCGCATCATTCAACAAGTGGTTACTAAGTTAATACTTTATTAAAACTGCTTGTTTCTTTATAATATCATTTATGCTGCACCATTTAGTATATATATATATATATATATATATATATATATATATATATATATATATATAAATATATAAATGGTAAATGATAAATGATATATATATATATGTATATATATATATATACAAAGAAATAATCACACATAGAATCAATCAGAAGTATTAATGCGATTATTGACGACATCCATCGCTAGAAAACATAATATATGCATTAAAATACTGTTCATCCATAGTGCGAGTTGATCCTCGTCGATAAACTTTGTATGTAAATTATATGCTGCCTAATGTTTTATGTTTATATATATATATATATATATATATATATATAAGATATAAATATAGTTCAACTGTGTGTTATATTTATGTGTTAAAGTGCTGAATATTAGAGTTAGAGCGTATATAAATATACATACAGATAGATAGATAGATAGATAGATAGATAGATAGATAGATGAATGAAATGGACACTGAGGTCAACATCCAGCGGTGACAGTTTGTTTCATGCTTAAACGCAATCATTTAATATTGCGTTTAAGCAGGAAACAGACTACCGTCGCTGGGTGTTGACCTCAATGTCCATTTACATATATATATATATATATATATATATATATATATATATATAGCCCGGATCTCAAATGCAGAATTTCAAGACTGACATTAATTCCCTCTTGAAAAACCGTCACGACTCCATCTTTTACTCTTTATTTCCTTCCACTCTGCCTTGTACTGGACTAAGTTAAGCTTAGTAAATATCTTTACAGAGTTTGGTTGACATTAAACCAGACACCCACAAAACATTACCCGCACCCACACCCTAACAGCTACACCGTATACTAATTGCTACCAACGGACTTTTTTGTTTGTTATAATCACGTATCGTATTGCAAGTACGCTTAATTTAAGAGAATTAATAGCCTTTTCGACGTCGGAGAAAACAACAAAAACTCATTGACTAATTATAAAAGCGGGAAACATCCTTGAAAATTGCCTCGAGAAACGGTTTTACAGATTTTGTCAGTGCAACTTAAAAATTACTGAATCACGTGACCAAGTTAGCAGCTGCCATTTTGTTTACACACTCTTTTCATTGATATACACACAATACAAGTAAGACGTCACGTGAACAAATAGACGTTGCTTTTTCCTTCCTTCGAAATTCAAGAGTAATTCGACAATTGTGTCGACGACTGTTTCTCATCCCCCACTTTTTAAAGCCCTGAAGTATAATACATGTAAAATTTACGGCAAAATCTTTTCTTCTTCATTTTTCTTTTGCCAGGTTTTTCGTACATTAAAATCCCTTACAGTGACTTGTTTTATTAGTCTTTATATTTATTTTTCAGTTCAATTTTCAAACTTGAATGTTCATCGGTGTTGTTTTTTGTTTTTTTTTATCAAATTGTTTCAGCTGATTGATACGTTCTCTAGCCTTCCTTAAGAATCCGTTGCATCTGCTTAGATTCAGTTGCTTCCTCCAACCCAACGCGTGAGGTAGTCAAAGCGCTCCACCATGTGCGTTCCTGAGTCTTTCTGGTGGTGTTCTTCAAGTTTTTGTAGAAGAAATTCAATGTCCGTCTTCATTGTTTGTCGCCAGCTTAACACTCTCTCTCTCTCTCTCTCTCTCTCTCTCTCTCTCAAATCGATGTTTAAAAATTACTTCGAGCGTACGAAGCATGTAGATCTTACTGAGAACCATCCTTCTTCGAATATTGTGGACTGGCGCCGCAGAATTACAAAGAACTGTACCAAATAAAAGAAACCACATCACTTGAGGACCTTTAACAGTAGATTAAGATGGATGGCACATGTAACTTGTGAAAATAATGACATGGTCAAGATGTTGATGTTCCACAAGTTTAGGCCTCATAAATATTGGAATGAGTGATAATAGTTACTGCATTTGAGAAATCTATTTTCCTAAAAAAAAAATTTTCTATTTTTTTTTTTTACAGTTAAGTCCACCCTATTCAAGGCCCGGGAGTCACTCGAAGTAGATGTTTACAGAGTAAGAGGCACAGTTTATGCGGCTACGTGGCGAAGATAACGGTTAACCATAGACATGAACAGGGTAAAATTATAGTGATCGGTAAAACATCGTATTGAGAGTCGGTTCCACAGAGCAGTATTTCGCGGGAAGAAGCTGTTCGAGTGGAACTTACTTCTTACCGATGGAATACGGAAGTGGTTGGTTACAATGTGCGTAGCATGGTGGGTCCTAAGCGGGAAGGTTTGAACTGGTGGAATTAAGGAATGTAGTTCGTCTGAGCACGTTCCATGGTAGTAGTAATAAGGCAATGAAAGGCTTGCGATATCTCCTCTATGAGAGAAGGATTGCAGGGTGGGAAGCAATTTGTCACCGACAAGGACGCGGAGACGCTTTTGGACTCTATCGAAACTGGAAAGTGAGGTCTAGGGAGCTCCTGCCCAAATATGACAGTACTACTTCACTTTAGGCCTGATCTGACAATTGCAAAGGTAGAGGTTAACACGAAGAGTCAGGTATTTACTTGAAGAGTACACGGAACCGACCCTTTTTTTCTGCATCTTTAGCGATGGATTGTATGTACGAGTTCCACTTGAGGTCTGGACTGAGTTTGAGGCCCAAAAGTCTCTCAAGGTATGGGGCCTCCGTGAGGGAATATCAATTCATTGTGTCTGGTGGTGGTTCAGGGTTCGATCTGGAATGATAGAATATAACTAGTTTAATTTTCGAGGCATTGAATGTAACTAGTCATTGTTCTCCATCTGAGACATTAGAGCTAGATCAGAGGAAAGATCAGCTCACAAACTCTGGTCATCTAGAATTTTGAAGGTGCCTCCGTATACCGTTGTATCATCAGCATAGATATTCACAAATGATCGGAGTATACTCTTAGGAAGATCATTTATGTAAAATAAAAAGATGGTTAGTCCGAGAAGCAACCTCTGGTTGATTCCTGCATTGATTTTTAGGGCGCCAGGGGACTGGCCGTTAAAAATTACCTTCAGGGACCTATCTGTTAGGAAGGACTTTATTATTAAGAAGATTCTTCCAGTGATTCCATGGCTAGAGAGCTTGAGCAGCAATTCTTTGTGCCACACCTTGTCAAAGGCATTTAAAATATCTATTGCTATAGTCCATGAGATGAATTTGTTGTCTAGTTCTTTACTGATTCTGTGAGTAATGGTAGTTATGATATCAGCAGTGGATCGTGACGATTGAAACCCGTACTGCTTGTCTCTCAAGAGGTTGTTGTCGTTTAGGTGATCACAACTTTCTTGTTGATTTTAGCCTCAGAAAGATTGCTAATGACACGGGTTATTTATGGGTCTATAATAAGAGGGAGATGATCACTTGCCCGTTTTCTTGAAAACTAGGCATACGCTTCACACTTTCCACGGACTTGGGAATGATTCTTCCTTCAAGCAACGGTTGAATAATTTCACTGAGATCGGGGTATTACTCATCATTTTAACTTTGTGATCATTTAAGAAAATCTCATGACTGGGTGCTAAAATTTAATGTAACAAAAGAACAAACGAGATTAGAAGACACGCGTTCTCATCACGGAATTAGCTTTACATTGACTCAGATATTCTTTATAGACATATCCTCTTTTCTGTGGGCTTTATCCCTTCAGTACGTGGGTGATCATGTCTCTCCACAACTTCCTATCTTTTTTTTGTTATTAGCATTTTTTGAGCTTTTACTGTCCTTCCCACTCCCTGTTCCACCATTCGTTTACACAAGCTCATTAGGTTGGTTACTCGGTGCTTCTCTCTATCCTTTTATTCTTTCTGTGAGTGACAAATTTTCCAAACCCTCTTTCCTCACTATGTATTTCAGAAATTTCAACATTTTCTGATTCTAAGTAAAGGCTTTCTTTCTCATTTCAGTTAAACTTCCTCGTTGCTTACATTCTCCGTTCATGTTATTTTTCAGAATTCTTCTGTAGAACCAAATCTGTGAAATTGTCCAGCATTCACTACTATATCGGAGGACTGATATTACATAGAAGTTCTTTTCTTTGTTTCTAATGAAATTTTTCTTAATACTTTGTTTAGATTCTGGAAGGCATCTTTTGCTATTCCAATACACCTTTGGGTTTCGGTGTTACATCTTCCGTCCTCTATTAAAACCCTTCCCAGATATTTAAACTGCTGTACTTGCTTGATGCTGACATCTTCAGTTCGTAGCTCGCGTTTTGGGCTGTCTTTCTTGCTTACAAGCATATATTCTCTCTTCTTACAATTGATGGTTATTTCTTTCTTCCCGCTCTATACTAATTTACTTAGGTATGTGCAAAAGTTTCCGGCGTTTTTATTTTTTTTAAATTGTTTTCTATCGATGATATTTTTAAATTGATTTCTAAAGATGACGTTTGCAAGTTTTGTACATGGCTGAAATTAGACTTCTGAAGAACAACCCATTGCGCCTTCTTGGCCTCCCGTTTTCAACTGACTTGAAGTGGGACGGCTACATTGAATCAATAGCTGCATCTACTGCAAGGAATGTTGGGTCATTGTGCCGTGCAAGAAGGTTTTGCTCATTAGAGTTCATCTTGCACATTTATAAATCTACCATTCGGCCTTGCATTAAATACTGTTGCCATATTTCTTCAGGCGCTCCTGCTATTCAGCTCGAGGTTATTGACAAAATCCAAAGAAGGATCTGCAAGGTAATCGATCCTGAGCTGGCATCTAGACTTCAGTCACTTCTCACTGACGCGACGTGGCTTCACTCTGTCTTTTCTAACAATATTTTCATGGCAATTGCAATGACGAGCTTTTTCCCTGGTGCCCCGACTACATGAATTTAAGCGTGTTACTAGATTGGCATCTAGGCCCCACCCTTTTACTGTTGAAATAGTTAAATTTAACTGCCACTTCTACTCCAACAGTTTCTTTTCTTGCACTTCCCGCTGGTGAAATTCCCTTCCGTTTACTTGCTTCCCTGATAACTACAATCTTCAAAAATTATTCTATCTCATTGAATCCCGTTCATCTTTCATCCTTTCCTCATTTCCCCCTATACCCAATCTTTGCACTTACTTTCACACTTTTTAAGCCCCTGCATACTAGTGGTATTCTCGCCTTACTTGGTATGTAATTTTTTTTTAAAAAATAGCTAATTTACCATTAATTTTATTTTTCAAATATATAAATGATTCTTCTTAAAGCAACCGGTTACTTGTCTATTATTTTGACCTCATTTAAGGATGAAATGTTGCATAATCATTTTTTTCTTCATACATAAGACCGTGTTAAACTGTAGTAAGCTTATACAGGTAAAAAGAAAGAGGGAACGATAAAAAGTACTAAGACGCCTCTAACTTCTATATGTAAGCAACATACACATGAAAAAGGCAAGTACCTAAGCCGAAGTACTGTATTAAAAACAACGAAGTTGAAAATACTAACCCCTAAAATAATATATATGAAATAAACGTAAAAACTATGAGCAGATTATTGCTGAACTAGCAGCATGGCCCGGAGTTGCCCGTGCTTGATTCAAAAATCGTACAACTCATACAGCAATCGCTATCACTTGACTTAAAATATTTTTGCCCTTCCTTGCCTTTAAAGGAGTGCCCTTTGCCGTGCTGATGTTGCTACATGCCTTACTTCTTGCCTATCTCACATTGCGAATTTTTTCTAAGCTCTATACTAAACATTAAATCTGTTACGAAAAAAGAACTAAACAAAATGAACTCATAACTGGAAAAACCAAATGAAAAAAGAATGTTAACAACATCCAGTTCAGAACACCCAGTTCTGCGGAATCGGAATCAACATTGAGTTTAAGCAAGTAAATGAGCCAATTGGAGTAAAGTGCCATGCAGATTTAAATTTTTCCGACTTGTGACGAATGCAGCTATCGATTTTTTTGCATGCTAGCATTCGTGTCAGTCAGCTGTTGGCTCTCACGCTGGCCAATAGAATCTTCCTGCCTATTCGTGGCAGCCAGATATTGGCTCTCACTCTGGCCAGTACAAAATGGCCGCAAACTGCATGAAAAGTGCCGTAGAAGCATGAAAAAGTCGATTATTTCCACTATCGCATGTGCATGTAAATTTTGGTGCAAATCCGTCAAAAATTGCGGCCGTGCATTCGTTACACACACACACACACACACATACACACACACACACACACACACAAACACACATCCTGCCTTTTATAGATAGAGATATCAGTGAGTATAATGAAAATACTTGCCTACTTGTCCAATATATGAAATAAGAAAGAATTTCTCTAGAAATTTTTAATACTATAGAAATAGCAATGATCTCGAAACGGAATGTCATATTACAAAAAATAAATTTAAAGTTTCTTGTACAATAAATATATTCTTCTTCCATATATTCCAACAAAAATTAATTATTGGCGGCCATACTCTTAACAACATAAGATATTTAGGAGTTACAGTGTTGATAGCACAGAAAGAAAACTACTAGAACTCTTAAAGAAGGTAATGAAGGAAAGCTAGAAGAAAGGACTAAACACCAATTGCAAAAAGACAGAGTATATGTTTGTTAGCAAAAAGAACAGTCCAACATCCAAATTACAAATTGGAGATGCCAACATTAGACAAGTACAAAAATTTAAATATCACAAAATGTGTGACACTGAAATTCAAACCTGCAGTGGGATAGCCAAAAGATGCATGTTCCGGCATTAGACAAGTTATACGCTCTCCTTTTTTTTCTGCCTTCAATATGCTCTGGGAGGGTAAATTTTTCCAACTCTTTCCTCGTTATAATACCATTTAATCAAGGTCATCAAGTATTGTTACGCGCCGCTTTCCTCTGTCCCTCTTTCCCTCAATCTGTCTTATGAGTGTCAGATTTACCAAGCCCTCCTTCCTCATTACGTGCCCCAGAAATTTCAACTGCCTCTTTCTGATAGTAAATATAGGTTTCCTTTTTGTTTTTGTTCTCTCTAAAACTTCGTCGTTGCTCACATGTTCGGTCGATGGTATTCTCAGCACCCTTCTGTACAACCACATTGTCTCTTTCAGTGTCCTTTTTGTTTCTCTTTTCATTCAGACCCCCACATTGCTCACATGCTTCGTCCTTGATATTTTCAGCATTCTTCGGTAGAAACACCTCTTCTGCTTAATGTATAGAAAAATAGACATCGTAAAACTTCAGATAACATTGATTCATATAAGGTGCATCTCAAATATTTTGTATATTTCTTCTCAATCGCCGAAATAATTAATGCAGTAAAAACTCAAAAATAAGACGTTTGGGCAATGTGAGACAAAGCTGTGAGTATTCGTCTTTAGTGGGCTAATTACAGCATCTACAACAGTGAAACGAAGAAACAAAAAGAAAATGGAATGACAAAGCGAAAAATAAGCCAACCGCGGTTGGAAGGCGCCTAATGGACTTGCCTGCGTCTTTGGGTCTCTTTGTTAACGGTGTTTATCGTTCCGCTGAAAACGGTAACGAGACGATCGAACAGCTTGACATGCCTTTCTTTAGAATTTTCCGCTTTTACTCCTGTTTGTTTTTATTTATTTATAACTTGAAGTGCCAAAAAATTAAAGACAGTTGCCTAATAACATGTAGCTCTTCTCTTCGCTGAAATAACACACAACTTAACTCAGCATGGAGTCTCTCCGGGAACGTTCCAGTGAACTGACTTCTGTTTTTGCGTGTGTATGTAATTTAGTGATCGTGGCCTATATACAGGGTGCGATGTATAAACTGTCGTCTAAATTACGCAAAAATGAAAATAACACTGACATCTCATTTTGACAGATATATTTACCAAAATTACATTAAAAAAATCTTAAAATACTAAAGAGTAAATTCATTCAATAAAATCACCATTGGCTTCAACCAGGGCCTCTAGACGACTTCAGAATCTCCTACAACTCTTCTGGACAGTCTCCTTGTTTAAGTTGGTGAATGCTGCCATAATCCTTGCCTTCAGTTTATCTTTAGTGGTATAAGGATTTTTGTTGGTCTGTCTCTCAACTGCGCCTCACAAATAATAATCTAGGAGTTTTCAATGTGGGGAGTCAGGTGACCAAATCTAAGGGGTGATATGGTCTCATAAATTGTCTGACAAGCCATGACTGGGGTTTCCTGCTTGTTTGGCATAGTGCAGGGTCTTGTTGCCAGACATGGGGTCTTTTATCAGTCGCCCTCTTGACCCAGGGCATCGCCGCCTCCTCAATGCACTTGATTAGGTCTCCGTGTTGAGTCTGGGGTCCTGTGGGAAAATGAATAGAGGCATAATGTCGTCATCACTAGTGATCACTCCAAATATCATGATGTTGAGTGGATATATGATCCAAGTCTTTCCGAATCCTCTGCACTATTCTCAAATTGACACCTAAACACTGTGAATGTTCGTATTGGAGCTTCCGGCACGAATGCCAAGCAGTACAACATGTCGTTTCCAAATTTCTGGCGGAGTGAATTGCGCCATGGTGCTCTTTTTCTCACAGAGGGTGCCCAACTGACCCTCCTATACTGTGCAGTCGACAAACTCAAAAACAATGTGACAATTTACCCATCGCACCCTGTATCTTCAATTCTGGTTAAGACTGGTGAGCGCGGGAGTATGCGAAACCAGTTCCGTGACATCTGTGCATGATGACAGGTTGTTTTATCTATCTGGAACACACCCTCACCAACAAGATATACAGTGAGCATAGAGGGAGCAAATGATGCGCAACAAGATTATTTTTTTCGTGAGTCTTTGCAAACTCCAACAGAAAATAACCAACACTAGTTTGCACAAAACCCTGTTGCCAAGCTGAATCCATCGCTTCATCGGTCTCCTCCCCACGTCAGACGCCCCTGTTTGATTGATTGATTTGATTTGATTTGATTTTTACGGCTTTGTGGGTTACTTAAAGCTAAATATATTTTGGGTTTTCAGAATAATTCAATTTTCAAGTGAGTAAGCCATTAACAATTATTTTTAGAATAACTGTGATTTTTCCAGTATTATTTAACCAATATGGAGGATGGAAATGGATTCATACCTTTCCCAGTGTTTTTTTTTTTCGTGTAAGTGAATCTAACAAACACGGTTAGAATTCGAAATTGATTCTCCAATTTCTCATTCTAAACCGCTATCTATTACACCACCCGCACATCCACTCGTCAACCCGGAAGCGCTAGACTCATCTGATTAAGCGACACGGCGCCAGTCTTCCTGAGACCATTGCTCGCTGGCGCAGGTGAGACGCAGTAATCGATGCCTTGGTGTAAATAATGATACCCTAGTTGTTCGATGACGAAACCACATGGAATGAAATATACGCTATACCCTGCGTTGATTGATGAGCTAAGCGGCCCCAACGTTGAATTAAGATCTGATTTTATGTTATGTTCCTCTTTACTGGGTGCTTGCCATCCTTGTTACTCGCCAGCGGTCACATTTTTGCATCAGCTGTGAAGACCTTCAGATTTCACATATTCTTGATGTACTGTTGGTCCTGCTACCCTTGTGCAATTGTCATTTTCTGACACTAGCAATCATTCTATGGTTAGAATGTGTTAAATCATGTCCACGCCCCATGATTGTCACAGATATACTGTTACATCTTTACCTATCACGTCGTAAACACGTCATCTCGCTGTTTCATTTTGTACAGGGAGGGGAGGGCGAAAGTATACAGTGTACCATAGTCTCTAATTTAGTAGACTTCAGTTTATGGATAGAGACAGGAACAGTCTAAGTTAGATCGATAGCCAGAATATGTAGAGCAACTTGCCATGGTTAATGTAATTAGTACAAATGCCCAACAAACAGAATTTTTCAATAAACAATATCAAAAGAAAGAAAAGAACAGTAATGAGGCAAAATAGTTCACAAATTAAGAACAGTCTGAACACGCAAAAGGAATACAGACAACTGATCTCATCGTTCTGACTTCAAAACAAGAAAAACAAAAAATATGGCGGATGATAACGAGAAGAAATCCCAGCATGCATCTGTACGGTTTATCTATATATTTGGGAAAAGAGGGATGACTTTGCAGTCCTTCCTATAGTGATTGCAACTGACAATCATAACAGCTTAGATAGATAGATAGATAGATAGATAGATAGATAGATAGATAGATAGATAGATAGATAGATAGATAGATAGATATGAACAGTCTGAGACAGATGAACAGAGATAAATTAGGTGAGACATAGAGTCCACTGAATGGGGGCCAACAATCAAATAAACACTGAGAGACTCAAATATAAACGTCTAATATTTCCATATTTCCACATAACCTGCCTGTTCGGTAGCACCTAGAATATTTTGACTGCATACCCTGCAGAGGGAGTAAAAAATAAACTGTAAGAAGCCAGATAACAAGTAAATACAGACTCAAATATAAACGAGAAATATTCACCAATTTCTCAACCAAGTAAATACACAACTATATTTAAAAATGTTAAAGGACTTATCGCTATATTAACTACTAAAATAGGGGTTGACAACTAACCCAACCCACACAAATTTCTCGCACTTTCTCTCAAGCTAACGGGGATACGCACGCACACACGATGCACAAAAATGGAAAGAGATTTGACAGTTTCAAGAGTAATGTAGGGATAGGAAAACATCTCTTATCAACACATCTATCATCAGCACCACTCAGATCAAACTTAATAATATTATTACCACTTAGGCAGAAATTCACTTTTGCCAACAATCCAGAAATGAGATCAAGGCTCAAGACAAATACTGAAAACGAACAATACAACTTTAAAAGAACATAAGAAAAATCTATTCCTTTAAAAATTGATTCCTTTTATTTGCCTGAAGAAGTTCAAGAGACCGGAAACCCGTGTAGCAAAAATATGAAGGACAAAATGTAATATATACGCTAAGACAAATCCACATTATAACCAAAAACGTTTGCGGTTTGTCACTTTTTTAAATATACATTTTTCTCTCGTTGGAAAAACTATAACCTTTTTCCTATCTATCTATCTATCTATCTATATATATATATATATATATATATATATATATATATATATATATAGAGAGAGAGAGAGAGAGAGAGAGAGAGAAAGAGAGAGAGTTTGGAAGATATGAACAGTTATAAAACGGTTAAGAAAAAATGGAGGAGGTAAGAGTATGTGTGTATGTGTGTGTGTGCGCGCGTGTGTAAAAATTATATCTAAAACAATTACTGGGAAATGAATGAGAAATGGAAAATCTCCGAAGTCACGCGTTTCATCCCTCGAAAAAACTTCTTCAAACTCATAATGTTTTATCGTTCGAGTCTTATACGCACACAAACACACACATACACACACACACACATATATATATATACACACACACACACACACACACACACACACACACATATATATATATATATATATATATATATATATATATATATATATATATATACAGAGAGAGAGAGAGAGGAAAATAAAACGAATGCCCGTTATAATTTTAGACGGAGAAATGCTGAAGATACATAAACGTTTCGCTTTAAATTTTATTTTATTTTTTTTTATTTTATTTTTTGGCGTCTGATATACCGAGATGCATAATCTTGTCGCCTTTATCCAGTTTCCGCTTTTATTTTTAGCGCTTTTGTTTGTAAATATCCCACATTTTCATAGCGGCGAATTTCCTAGTTACTTTTCTTAATTTATCACCTCCTAGGCCGCGTAGACGCTTTTTGAATAGAAAACTAGAAAGTAAGGACTTAGTAGTTGCAGCCCAAAGATGGTAACGGTTCTCCAGTTTTAATCTGATTTGATTCTTGTGATGATAGAACATGGACGTGAGTTTAACCAGGAATATTCTGAAATTAGTACACATTCAATAAATTTTCGACTTTAATTATTTTCTATATTAATTTATCAATAAAACCATTATTAGTCTGAAGTCATTATTAGTCTGGAAACGTGTAACAGTTTTTCCACACTTTGTTATTCAAATAACTGTGTGTGTGTGTAGTTAGTTCAAATTTTTAGGCGTTATTGTTTTATGCACAATCTTGAGAAAACTTTATCTTCGAACTATACGCAACATTTGATCAATTGTACAGGCATACGCCTCGAGAACTGTTTATAGAAAAACTGATAATATTTAACTGAGAATCATGTCTGAATATAAAATGTTTACTCCCTTTTTCATCTAGGAAGAACGCATACGGAAGATAAAAAAAGGATCACTTATGGAAATGGTCGAGTCGAGTAGGTTCACTTTGTGAAGTGTCGTACTAGAATTCCAGGGAAAACAAGTGCATGAGAGGGTTGAACTTGAAGGTGCAGCTGCAGAATCGTGACTCAAAGACTTTTAGTAGCTTCCCAGATTCGTAAACAGGCTGTCTACTCAGTTGAGATTAGGATATGCACACGTGGGGCAATAGGGTGACAGGACGTTCTATAAGCACCCCACCCGTGACGGAAAAAACAGATAATCTCTTAAATCCTCACAAGAACAAACTCCACGTTTGAAGAAAGCCCGCAAGATCACTCAGGCTGGCGTTGATATCAATAATTTTAAGTATGAAAGACTAAGTCTTGCATTCTAATTAGTCTTTAAAACGATAACGCACGTATCTGGAGTGGTTTGTTAAGTTTAAAAAGGGGATTTGGAGCTCAACGACAGTGAACCCTTTCGAAGTATTCAACCTATGAATTGAAGTAACTTTTGGGCGAAGATGAAACATAGACATCATTATTAATTGCAAAAGAAAATAAGTCAATCAACTTCTTTGAATGATACACTGGAAGGGAAGAGACGTTTTTCTATGCAGTCAACTGGTGGCTTTACATGCGGATAATACCCGTCGACACGTTGCAAACGCGACGCAGTGTTAGATCAGTAAGCTTGTATGGGAAGTTCATCCACATATGACATGAAAATGAAGTACGGTTACCATCTCTAGGCTGCAGCTTCCCAGCCCTTACATTCTAGTTTTGAGTTCAAAAACGTGTACGCGGCCTTGTGGGTGATAAATTAAGAAAACTACCAAGAAAGCCACTGCTATGACAATGTGGAATATTTTCGAGTCCTCCCATTCTACATTTGTTTCACTCCATCCAACAATATGATGGTCCTTAATTCCATCAATTCGAAGAATTCCTTAAATCAAAACAGGAATCGTTCATTTATTATAGAATACACTAAAAGGATAACGAATATATTTTGGGGGACTGAATGATATGAGGAATTTATATGAATAGAATGTTTTATAATCAAAATGCTGAAAAGTTTTGCACCTGACTAATATAGTTATTTACGAAGAGTAGTTTAGATGCGCCACAAGACGAACGGGTAGAGCACCCAGTGAGGCCCGAACTCACTATTCAATCGTAATTGATCCAGCGCGACAAGCATGTTAGCCATTACACCACGTCGAAGCGCCCACGGGGGGACTTAATATATATGCACAATTATTTTTGGTTTTATACTTAAAAACAACGTTTGTATGTACACATCGATCATATCACGAGAGAAACTCCGCGCACGCACACATTCATTCAAAGATTACAACATGCGCGTCAACTTTAAGGAAAAGTTGCGCACAAATACTGACGCATGCGCAGTAATTCAAACGCTAATAAACACAAAAACGTAAGAAACGTGTCAGAATGTTTGTGTTTTCGTCGTTTTACTTTACAATTGATGTCTTCCGCCTGTTCGAAAAGGAAAATGTGCCATTTTAACACGAAGACTGGATCGTATGACATTCATTACACACAGTCTTGTTTCTTGGTGTGGACTCAAAGTTTTCACTTTTTTTTCCCCACTATCCTTTCTATTTCAAGCGGATCGTTAAAAACTACCAATTTTAATTTCTATTTGTCAGAAGTCCCAGGCAAAGTTTGTTTTGTGTTGCTTCCTTCTTCATATATGAAAATACAAGACACCCAAAATGAGAGTAAACTAGAGCAGATGCTATTATGGTAGGTGCTTTCAAAGAAAAAAGATACCAAGTTTTAAAATGGATTTTTATAAATGAAAAATCTTTCTGAAAGCTTTTATTTCAGTATTAATTTTAAGCTAATGGAATAAACTTAGTATTCCCAATAAGCTAAAAACGTTGCTGTATTTCAAAACGAATTTAAATTAATTGGAATGAGATTTTGTTTATCGTTAAAAATCGCTCATTTTAACCATTATTTACAATTCTCTCAGCACAACAAAATTCTCTTTATTAAAAAAATCTTTCAAAAATAAAATATACTTTTCTGAAACTTTATTTGAGAGAGATTAGCTGATTTAAAGTTTAATCAATCTGATTTGAAATAAATATTATTTTTAGTTTAAAATATCACAGAAAAAACATATTTCACACGGAGTTAAGTGTTTTATGAGGTATTGACAGCTCTTTTGACAGCTTGATGTTTGAGAAATATATTTTTTTCTACGGGGAAAATATTCTTAAAGATTACTTGACGAATATAACGTGAGCGCCTTTTCATATAATTTTTTATCTACCCAATAATCTTACAAATTTAGGAAAATATTCTATCTAATCTAATTTTTTATTGAATTTTAAATACTTTGGCTTTAAATTTTCTTAGAGTTACCACTCTTATTTTCTGATAATGTCATGTATGGATGTACGTATTTGCAAATACGTTTATACATACACAAATAACAATTCGAATTTCTTTTCAAAATAATAGGAATCGCTGAATTGTAGAGAGCTTTTTCTATTTATGATTAGTAAATATAGTTTTACTTAAAAACAATATCACCTAATGTTAAAAATTAATACAGAATTTTAAAAGATTTAAAACTTTATAAACTATTCTAATTAAATTATAAAAAACGAAAGCAATTCTTGTAAAAATTCATTATTCATCGAAAAGAAATTTAAGACAATAGTGTCTTTAATATATCTTAGTTTTTCTAATTAAACAATATTTTAGTTATATTACATTTTTTATTTAACGATTCAGAGAAGATTTTCTTTAACTGAATGCCCAGTTTTAAAAAAATATGATGATATAAATTCTCCAAAGACTTGTGCTTATCACTAATATAAACATTAAGCGCTACAAAAATGAATTTCTCGAAACTTCATAAAATTAAATAAGTGGGAGTAACAGATGTAAAAAATATATTTTTACCAAGATATTTTTTAAAATGTAAACGTTTTCACTAGAACAATTACGACTGAGTCGTGAGTTCGATCCTCACTGGGAGTCCCATACATTCGACCTTGCGCTACATCTAAGTTACGCTTGGAAAATCACAATATAAATCAACATTCGTCCATGCATTGAAAATTGCTACCACAGTGTATTTAGTGATTCCTGATAAAATCCAAAGAACCTGCAGTGTTATCGGACCTGAGCTGGCACCTCGGCTTCAGTCACTTTCTCATCGCGGTAACGTTGCTTCCCCCTGCCTTTTTCTCAGTAATTGTTCCGATGAATTTTCACGGTAGTTGTTCTGATGAGCTTCCTTGTGCCTTTTCACAGAAATTGTTCTGATGAACATTCCTCTTTGGTACCTAGACTTTATGGATTCAAGCACAGTACTAGATTGGCAGTTAGGTCTCATAATTTTACAGTTTTAAATGGCCACATGTAGCCGTATGTTCTATGCTAATAGTTTCTTCTCTCGCACCCCTCGCTTGTGGAACTCTGTTCCGGCTTTTTGCTTTCCAGTCAACTTTGATCTTCAAAAATTTAAATACAATATCAATCATTATCTTCCGTCTACTTAATCCCTGTTCGTTTATTGTTCTCTAACCTTATTAATAATGTTTTTATATTTCTCATATTATTTTATATTCAGTTGCATCAGAGTGGCTTTATTTCCTTGCATGAGGTGAAATTATTAAAATTTATGGCGACAATACTTGCCAGATTAATAGCAAGAAACAATAAACGAAAGACTTAAATATTGATAGGGATGGAATAATATACAGTGTCCGTTCAGAACGTGGGCGAACATGGCTCTCCACAGTCTTAGTAAAATTTGTTTTTTTATTATTTTGCTATCTCTCCTAATCCCTGTTCTGCCAATATTTATACAAGGTCGTTAGTTAGGCTATGAACTGTTTTCGCTATCAAATTTTCTAAGCCCTATCTCCTTATTATGGGCTCTACAAATTTCAACTGCCTCTTCCTAATATTAAGTATAAATTTTTTTTTCCAATTGTCATTTCATATATCTGAGTGTATATATGTATGTGTGTTTGTATATATATATATATATATATATATATATATATATATATATATATATGTGAGTGTGTGTGTGTGTATGCATATGTATATATTGTCTAATAATAATTCAACTGGATATATTGGTTTCATTATTACAACATTGTCACACCGTTTAACAAGATCTTCATTAAAACAAATATCATCAACCAAAACTCAGTTAGTGCACATTCCTTCTGGCCTTGTGCCATATCTAAGCTACTTTTAGAAAATCACGATATTATCAACCAAAACAACGGAAAACCACAAGACGGAATCAGACAAATTCTTTACCATATGACTTGCAAAAAGCAAATACAATTGCTCCAGGCATTGACATAAAATGTAAGCAACAAAAGATCAACAAAATGACGTTAAACTTATGACCAAACATACTAAAAATATTTCATGAAAAAAATAGAAAACATGAACTCTCACATGAATGCGTAGAAAACAATATTATTAGAAAATGACTCGTGTTAGTCAAAAAATGGCTAGTGTTAAGACAGAGGAATATAAAAACGAAAATAGAAATCAGAAAAATTATTAGAAGCATTGAAAAAGTAAAAGAAAAATTTAAAAAAACTTAAAAAAAACTTTCATTTAAAATTTAAAAAAACTTTCATTGGTTTTGTGTGTGTGTGTAAAAAATTTTTATACGTATACATATGTATGTATGTATGCATGTATATCTGATGCACGATCTCTCTCTCTCTCTCTCTCTATATATATATATATATATATATATATATATATATATATATATATATATATATATCGAGGTCATGAGACAAGTTTTCGCCCTAATCCACTTTCTAAAATTGGAGTTATTTCTTAGAGCTGATGCGTTTTTTCTTCCATACAGGAACCGTTCGGCACCACCTTTTATTTATTTCTCTCTCTTCTCTCTCTCTCTCTCTCTCTCTATATATATATATATATATATATATATATATATATATATATATATATATATATGTGTGCGCGTGTGTGTGAGAGAGAGAGAGAGAGAAATAGAGGTAGAGATAGAGAGAGCGATAAATAATAAATGGGTACTGGTCGCTGTCGGAATGGTAGAAGAGTGAATCTAAAGCGTGGGTGTGGAGAGTTCCAAGAAAGGGCACTGAGTGGACACTTCTAAAGGAAGTTCGTTGCCGCGTCCACATAAATGTTTACACACGTGTGTGATAGTTTCTTACATGTCAGAAGCAATTCCAGGCACCATGCGTTCTCCCAGTACGACACGAAACCCACACCTTTGCCCAACCAACAAGAATCGATTTATTCGTCCGTTGAAATATCAACCTAATGAAATTAAACGACTTTTTTTTTTAATTTCATAATTTATATTTTTTAAATTATGAAATTAAAAAAAAAAACACATGAAAACTTAAAACGTTAAAAGTCAAGCGAAATATGTCTTTATATTTTAAACCGTAGATTGATAATTATTGATAATCATTAATCATTGTTTTATTTTTAAAGTCATCATGTCATTGCTATTGTCACTTCTGCCTATCCCCATTTCAATGAAACCTATTTTCCTTGCACTAATGTTAAGGAGAAATGGATAGTATCTAGAACCAAGTAGTAACAAAATTCAAAGAAGAATCTGCACTTTTATTAGTCCTGACCTGGCATCTCGGTTTCAGTTGCTTTCCTGCCGCTTCAACGTAAATTCCCTGTGACTTTTCTATAAATGTTTCGATGGTAATTGTCCTGATTAACTTTCCTCTTAAGCACCTCAACTTTACGAATTTAAGCGCAGTACTAGATTGACGGCTAGGCTTTTATCATTTTACTTTTGGAATTGTTAGATGTAACCGCAAGTTCTATGTTAACAGCCTCTTCTAACGCACTTCTCGCTTGTGAAAGTTTCTCTCGGCTTCTTGCTCTTTTGTAATCTTCAAAAATTTTAAAACTTATACTTAATATTAGGAAGAGGCAGTTGAAATTTGTAGAGCCCATAATAAGGAGATAGGGCTTAGAAAATTTGATAGCGAAAACAGTTCATAGCCTAACTAACGACCTTGTGTAAATATTGGCAGAACAGGGATTAGAAGAGATAGCAAAACAATAAAAAAACAAACTTTACTAAGACTGTGGAGAGCCATGATCGCCCACGTTCTGAAGGGACACTGTACATTATTCCATCCCTATCAATATTTAAGTCTTTCGTTTATTGTTTCTTGCTATTAATCTGGGAAGCAATGTCTCCATAAAATTGAATAATTTCACTTCATGCAAGGGAATAAAGCCACTCTGACGCAACATCAATCGTCATCTGTCTTTTAGAATCCTGTCGATTTTCTCAGTTTCTTTCACTCTCAGCAACCCCTTGCGTCTTAATTGGCTTATCGTCTTGTTTGGGGTGAAATGATTAAAAAATTACAGCAGTTCGTAGGTCTTAGTCGGAGAGAAATAGAAGCTGTTATGAAAGCTTTGTTGGATTAATTGACGATCAGGGTCGCTATACTGCGAATAACGTATACCTCATCTCAGAAATATAGACAGATATGCTGGCTTGAGTTATTTTATCGAACAAAATTAAGATTGTGATATCTATATATTATAGCGTTACAAAACTTAATTATCTCCCTTTGAACTCAGCGATAATTTATGCACAAACAATGTGTCACGTTACAGTCTGGCTACATGCGCTAAATGAAAGTTGCTTTACCATTTTAAAACAAGCCCTCAGAATGAAATCACATCTACTCTGTCTGTTAATTTCGCCTTTCATGCCCTAACCACATCACTGACACGACGCACGACCAAGTCATCTCACCAGTAAGACCGCCACTCGCTTTTCTGTTTTATACCTTCTAATGTTTCTTCAGTTCGTTACATAAAGAAACTATTTTCCAGTTGTTCTTTGTGTAAATATGTAGCTAATTTTTTTTCTTTCACATGTTTATATACATGTTTTTCCTGTTCTACCCACGAACAAAGCCTTACAATCTCGTGTGTATGGTATTTCTTATGTTTGGATGGTAAGATAAATTTATCTTCACCAACCATTCCAATACACTTACGTTTTTTCTGAGATAAAGGTTTTGAAAATTTTGAATATTCTAATTCCTCTTCACTACTTTTGTTACGCGCAATCGCAACTTTTTTCAGCTAATCATTTCTTCAGCCGTTAAAGTAAACCATGAGAAATCGGAATAAAGAATTAACACGGAAATAAACTCGAATTCTAATACAATAGATCATTAGTTAAGATTGCAATTCTGAAAGATTTACAATCTTAACGATTTCAGCTAATTATGTTTAATATAGTTTAAGCTACTGTTGAAACCTAGGGAAGTTTACTGAATAGAATTTATCACCCGAAGGTTGGTAATGAACGACAATACTTAGGACAAGAAAAACACAGATAAGATTCGCCAGCGGTGCGTAGAAAAGTAGTCAACTGCTAGAAGTGAATCAAGTGAATTCCACAATGAATCTCCAACGGCAGGATATCTACCAACCGCCCCACGCGGTGAGATATGGCACAAGGACGAATTTAATCTGGGGTAGTCTCGGCCAAAAATTCCCCGTAGACCCCGTATAAAACGGGATCGGGTAGCTGTTTCCCGAGACGAGACTCAGCTCTTCGACATAGCCTCGTCTGAGGATCCTCTCCGCTCGGAGGCAGAAATGTTTAGCCAGCACAATTGGAGACGAATCTCCAACTGCAGACCAACATACAGTATTTACTACTGCATTCATGTGAATGAGGACATACCCATTATCGCCCGTAGATATGCTACAACAGCTACTAAATGGTTAAGATACCGATACTACAGAATAGTCAAAATTACATATTTAGTCTTCAATTATCCTCTATTTCTTATGACATCATTCTACACTATAGTATTGATTAATTTGCCATAGCGTTATTCTCAAGTTGTTGGTTGGTTGATGCGTTTTTTACGGCTTATCAACCGTTTACAGGTTATTTAAAGTCAGAAAACATTTTTAGATTGTAAGATTTTTTTAGATAAGTGATTCAGTTTAATGATACAAGTTTTTTGGTACTAATCAACCGATAGGCGAAAAGAAGTAGATTCATACCTTTCCTAAGAGTATTTGTGCGGAAATAAATATAACGAACTGAACGGGCAATTGGAATTCGGCTCTCCGATTAATAATTCTGAGCCTTTATTCATAGCACGACCCGCACATCCACGGTTGCAGAATCTGGTATTCACAAGCTGTCACTCATCTGGGTATTGACCTGTCTCGATATTGCTTGATCCTACGTTGTTTAACGTGATGTAGCGGTAAGCTCCAATTCAATTTGTTTTTTGAAATATTTGAGTGAAGAAAAACTTCTTTAAAATATTTGAATCTCTGACAGTTTATAATATGACTTTGGGATCTTTTCTATTGATTCACCCCAAGATAAAATGAATTTATATTTGCTAAAATCCACACCAGATTCTCCCAGAGCGACGCCCTTCCATTGCACTCGGGTTGAGTCGAACTTTGTGATCGCCCCAAATGTGGGCGACTCGATAACGCTATTTTTAAGTTTGGGGTCTATATTCACTCTCATCCCGATAAACAAACCAAAAACAGATTATTTCTTCTTTTTTTTAACTGTAAAAAATTCCTTTTAAGTACCTTGAATATCATCTTACGAAATGTGAATAATTCTATGATTTTTGGTAATTTTTTTTTTATTCTGAGTGTTAAGCTAAACAAATTTCGATTTAATATTCATCATTTCAAAAGAGTGTCAAAAATTTAATTAAAAAAAAACATTTACTTAAAATTTATAATTTCTTGAGGTGAATTAATTAACTTTACATTATTTGGGATGAATTAACAGAAAATATCCTGATTTTGCTCAAAATTAACAATATTAAAAGAGAATTTTATGTAAAAAAAAAAAAAAGAAACCAATCTAACAACAGTTTTCTTTATTTCTATACTAGTGAGTAACTGCTTCTTTGTGCACGCAAAGTATTTTAAACGCAATTTGTCCACATGGCGGGTCACTCTTGTTGACCGGCCACTAGTCCCTGACTTAGTTCAACCATGACAAAACATACACAGAAAAAAACTTCCAGGCCGGAAATCCCTGCTGGCAGTCTACAAATTTTGAAACAGTAAACGACTTATTAACCGTTTGCTTATTGGCCAATGTCGGAACACATCCGTCAGAAAGAAACAATTAAACTCTCTAACCAATTTATATCCCTATGTATCTTGGTGAGCGAGTTAACTCGCTGCTTGTCCATGTAGTGTCAAAAATGCATCGATAATACTCGACTTTTGCTTACCAAACTGAACGGAATAGAACACTAAACGCAAATAGGTAGTTACGGTTGGAAGATCAAACTGGACAGAACCTGACTATTTATACAATATTACTATAAAATAATATCCCTTGATATTTACAACTATCACTGAGCAGAAGAAAGAGTCCAACATACAAATTACAAATGGGAGATACGAAATCAAACAAGTAAAACAATTTAAATATCTTGAAAGTGTTTTAATAGAGGACAGTGCGACACTGAAATCCGAACACGCAGTGGGATAGATAAAGATGCCTTCCAAAAGCTAAGCAAAGTATTAAGAAACAGAAAAATTCTGTTAGAAACCAGGATAAGTGTACTGAACTGTTACGTAATTTCAGTTCTCCTATATGGCAGGTGATACTGGACAATCTCCTCACAGATGAAGAAGAGATTTGAAGAAAGAGAAAAGAAGTTCTACAGAAGGACTCTGAGGATACCATGGACCGAACGTGTGATCAACGACGGAATTTAAAAGGAAATGGAAACAAAATGGAAACTTACACTTAACATCACGAAAAGACATTTGAAATTTCTAGGGAACATAGTGAGAAAAGAGGGCTTTGAAAATTGGATACTCACGGGACGGATTGAAGGCAAGAGGGACAGGGGAAAACGACGCATAACCTACCTATTAAGAGATACAAAGAACAGGAAATTGTGGAGAACCATGATCGCCAACGTCCTGAAGGGACACGGCACACAGAAGAATAAGATCACTGAATAAGGAATGGAAGAGACAAGACAAAAAGACAAACATTGCTTAGAGTTACAAAGGATAGGAAGTTTTGAAGAGCCATTAATGTCCAGAACTTGAAGGCGCACTGTACCTAGAAGAAATGGGAAATGCTATACTCATACTGGGGATAGTTGGCCACCCTTGAAACTAACTGAGTCCGAATATGCATTACTAGTGCCTGTGGGGAAATACACAACAACCATCGTCACTATATAATCTAAACAATTCCTCTAACTCGTTTTTTATATTTCTTGTATGTGAATATCTATTGATCATAATCTGTGTATATCTTTCTATCTAACACCTGCTTTTCTCTCTTAATCACTCTACTTGCTTTGAACGCCTACTGGGACCCAAGTTCATCCCAGACCTCTAGTGTAACCCATGGTTACGATCCATCGCTAAAGACACTGGGAAAAATATCGGTTCACTGTACCGCTTATCGCTCCAGAAATTAGTTCACTCTTCCGGCCATGCTCTTTATCAGAGCAATGGAATATATCTGTTATATCTGGGCTGGAACTGCTCAATCCTCACTTTCCAGTCTCAAGTTCAAAAGTATCTAGATGGCCTTGTAGGAATATGAATTACTTTCCACGCTACAACTCATTTCCCACAGACAAAACGTCGTAAATCTCTCGTCACTCTATCGTTATTTCTATGGCAAAGGTTCTGGCAAGCTACATTAATTAGTTACACCAGTTCTGATGCTTACAGGTAAAACACAATGCAATGCAATGCACACTGGGGCGAACCCCCCCCCCCATTATCTTCATATTCCATTAGTAAGAAGGAAATTCCATTTTGACAGAGTCTTTCCTAAAATGACAACTTTGTTGAACAGACTCCTGAGAGGATGCTTCCCCAATTGCTATAATATTAACTTTTTTCAAGTCTGGCGGTCAACCGTTCTCATTTCTACATGTCCTCATCATTTTCACTTCTTATCTCCTCCTATGTTCATACAAGAATCTCATTCAGTAACCCATTACCGTTTGTGCATATTGGGACCTGTATTAAAGGAACACATAGTTTTTAAAAGTATCTATGTGCTTCACTTTAGTTATCTCTTTCTCACACATCCTGACACACAGTTGCACACACATGTACACAGTCGCTCATACGTATCTCTGTTCAGCTTATCAGTACCTGCTATCTCTCAGTGTCTTCCTACGTTAATATTCCTCACTCACTCTCTCTTATTTTCTTTATAGCTGACCTGGCTGTTCATGTTCATGCCTATCACCTGCTTCTCTCTCTCTCTCTCTCTCTCTCTCTCTCTCTCTTTTTCTCTTACATAAGCACGTACAGTGATTCTCATATCCTCTTGCTACGTATTAGTCTGTTCATTTTCCTCTCCAAGTCTCTCTTAATCGGTTTATACGTCTGTTCATATCTTCCTACCAATCTCTATCTATCTATCTGTCTATCTATATATATATATATATATATATATATATATATATATATATATGATAGAAATCATTAAGGAGGATTTGAGATAATTAAGTAATTCATCGAGTCTAGAAGAAACCTCAACAGAATGCAGAAAGCACTGGACGATAAGATTTTTGAGCGAACGGATTCTTCATAAAGAAAGAGGTTGGCAACCAGTCTAAGAGAAAAACATCAACGGGAAACTACTCCAAAATATTTCCTAAAAGCAATCAAGGTAATGTTTGCAAATATTAAGAGATCAAGGAAACTGCGGATAACCATTATTGCCTGTATTTTGTAGAAGCACTGTACATGTAGCGAGAGAAAAAGAAAAAGAACTGATTATGTTTGATAACGAATAAAGGATTATGGCTTAGACGGAACATAATCCGTCGATCCTGTTTTCAGAGTCCCTACTAACTGCACCAATTGATGCAAAAAGTAGAAAGAAGAATCGCTCGGTTTATTTGTTAATCATGTTGGCCTTTCATAGAACAGGATTCTTTAATTACCAATCTGCAAAAGATGTTCAGAATTAGTAAGTAGCTGAAATTAATTAGAATTCTATTGGGAAATTTAGAATCGTCTTTAACGAGGTTCAACATTTTTCTTTTATCTGTTTGTCTTGATTTCATTATTCCTCTTTGTGTTCTGCCTTCACTGAATGCCAAAACTTTGATTCTTAAAACAAAATCTCCAACTAACAAAGAAACATAACACATTTGGAAAATCAATTTCAGATTTATTGCCAGGATTAAAAACAATTAACCTACAAATCATTCCAACTTGGCATTCTATGAAAAAGATTCTTCTTTGTTGCGTATTTATTTTCAATGCTTTTTTAACTAAATCAAGGGATTGTAACCACTAGATCTTCGTTTCAATATCGGATTTCCTAAAAATAAATAAACGTTATATCAATGTAGAAAATTATGAGACTTGTGCACATAACGTTACAGTTATTAACACGGAACGCGAGATCGGCGAGCCGAGTTCAAATTTCAGCCTAGTCTGTTGCGTTCCCTTTTGTGCTAACGCAATTTGGAAAAATATGAATATCTCCCTAGCTATGAGTTAAATAACATGGCAGACTCTCTAGATTTGGGTGTCAGTCAGTCTCGGAGAAAGATACAAAACTGTGGAGAAGGCAACTGGAAATCGCTCTACTTTTTTTTTCCAAGAAGCCCTGGCAATTGACTGATAATAAATAAAAGAAATCTGGGGAAAGTCTACGTCCTGACGAGATATGTCATTAAGAAAATATAATGGCCGCCAATCTAAGAGCAATGATTAGCAAGCTACTTTGATAGGCCACAAGCTAGCTTAATAACTTGATTCTTACAATCACCTTACTATATAGACTTAACTTAAAAATGTTTTCGGTGAGTGAAGTTTTACGCGTCGAAGAATGCAGACGTGTTAATTTCGTGTGCGGGGAAAGTACTCCCCAGTGGGGTGTTATATCAACCCCACTGGCTAGCTAGAATATGTATACGTCGACGTGTTTAATAAAATAGATTAGTTTAAAATCCCTTTTGTTGCAGTTCTCATTTTACTTCTGAACAAACCAACTAGCGATCACCCGACCGGAAGATGATAGAAAGAAAGCAACATATGAATGAATCAAGATCGTCGCCCTAAGACTACTCTCAGCACGAAGGGGTTATGCAATACTGTTTCATCACTATGTGTCCTAGAAATTTTAACCTTCTCTTCCTGATGTTATGTATAAGTTTCCTTTTTGTTGCCATTTTCCATAAACTTCATCTTTGTTCACATGTTCGTCCATGACATTTTCAGCATCCTTCTGTAAAACCACATTTCTCTTGCTTCAAGTCTCTTTTTCATCAGTGAGAAGAACGTCCAGCATCCACTGCCATATAACGGTACTCAGTGCTCTTTTCTTTGTTTTTAACGAAATTTTTCTGTTTCTCATTACTTTGCTGAGCTTTTGGAATGCATCTTTGGCTATTCCACTGAGCATTCAGATTTCAGCGTCGCACTTTCCGTTCTCTGTTAAAACACTTCCTAGATATTTAAATTGTTGCATTTGTTTGATTTTTGTATCTCCAATTTGTAATTTGCTTGTTGGGATGTTCCTTTTGTGAACAACCATGCATTCTATCTTCCTGCAATTGATGTTTAGTCCTTTACTACATTCTGAAGCAGTTTCTGTAGTTTTGTTATTGTGTCTGCTATAAACATTGTCTCATCTGATTTTCTTATGAGGAGGACTGATATTACATAAATGTTTAGTATTCTTTTCTTTGTTTTTAATTAAATTTTTTATCTTCTTCTTCTTCTGTTTCATGTTCCTTCAGGGCATTGGTGATCATAGGTCTTATCAACTTCCTACCCTTTGTAGCTCTTAATAAATTTTATTTCTGATGAGATTTTCCTGTTTCTTAATACTTTGCTGAGCTTTTAGAAGGCATATTTTGCTATTCGAATGCAGCTTCAGATTTCAGTGTCACACTTTCGATCCTCTGTTAAAACACTTCCCATGTATTTAAATTGTTCTACTTGTTTGGTTTTTGTATCTCCATTTTGTAATTTGCATGTTGGGCTGTTCCTTTTGCTAACAACCATGCATTCTATCTTCTTGCAATTATTGTTTAGTCCTTTTTTCTTGCTTTCCTTTACTACCTTCTGTAGAAGTTATTGTGGTTACCTTTCTGTGCCTGCTATCAACACTGTGTCATTTACATATTTTATTAAGATTATGTCCGCCAATAGGACTTTATTTTGGAACTTCGAATTCTGTCGGAATCGTCTCACTGTTGAATAAGTTCTTTTACCTGATAAATGTGTTCTGGCAATGTTTCTTCTAATCTACACAAATGATTATTGTTTATTAAAACCTATGTATTACGAAAAGACTTCTTCAATTTTGGGGTTGAAGGATATTGACGTCCACTTCCGTGCGCTATACGGGCAGTGATACTCAACAGGTTCTCATTTGGACTGAGGTCAGGAGAACTTGCTGACCAACTCATAAAATCAATGAAGTGATTTTGAAACCAGTGTGTTACGATTTCTTCTCGATGGACTAGACGCGTTGTAACTTTCAGTTGGCACCAGCAATTTTTCTGCATAAGGAAACAGAGCACTGGATAAAATTTTTTGATAACTGACCGAACGCTGATAAAATACCCATAGAAATTCCCCTATAGCGTCGTTTAATATTTGAGCTTAACAACAAAACATTGCAGTAACAATCATAAATATAAATTCTAGCCGATATTTTAAGAAGTGGGTACAAATGAAAAGATTAGAAATTGACGACTTTTTTCCATTTTACAGAAACAGACGTTAAACAATTCTATCTTCCATTTAATTTGATTTAATTTAATTTCTTTTTTATTCATTTTCTCACTGAACCCAATTAGCGTCTCTGGTGTGTGTTTTGATTATCAAAACGGAATAGTTCATTATTTATGAGGTATCGGCAGAAGACGTTAAATACTTCTTTCTTTCTTTCATTTTCTCATTGAAATCAAGTAGTATCTTGTCCCTTCTTTCCACGCGATCAAAACGTAATAGTCCATTATTTATGAGATAATGGCAGGACATAACAGTCGTGCGAACCAACGAAGATCGGGACAAGCACAGTTTTTATAGGATAGTATTAGTGGTAGTAGTAGTAGTAGTAGTAGTGGTGGTGGTGGTAGTAGTAGCAGAAGTATTAATCATCATCATAATCATAAGAAGAGGAAGACGAAGATAGTAGCAGAAGTATTAATCATCATCATAATCATAAGAAGAGGAAGACGAAGATATAAGAAATTTATTGAGTCTCTATATGTAATTATACTCTTCTTTTTTACTTCGTCTATCCTACAAGATGTTGGTGTTTGGGTTTTTATTTGCTCCTTTTATCTGTCTGGCTTTATTAGTTACTTAATAAAAATGGCGGCTAATCTAAACTATTTGATATCTGCTGTGATTTATTGATATCGTATCATTTACACTCAGACTATTGTTTTCCTCTTTGTTGTCATTAACTTCGGTCGTTATAGCCTCTAGCCTTTATCATGTGCTTGTCGATCCGAATAACCTTCGGGGAATTTTAAACTGAACCCTTTATTAAATCTAAAGGAGTAAATTATTTCATTCCTGTGTCCATATCTAGAGATATTTTGTTCTTATTTAGCACAGCTCAGTTATTGTTCGCCCTATTTCCACTGGGTGTAAATCTGTACTACCCGACCCAGGGATTGAACTCACAAATTCACGAACCAACCCTTCAATGCAATAAACTTTAATCCACTAAGCTAACATTATATTGCCGTATCTTAATCATTAACATTAGAAATAACGTTAATTAAAAGGGTCAAAATTTGCTTGAACCTCTGTCTGAATTATAGCAGTAATTTTCAATGTAGGCGGTTGCGTCGATCAACTAGGAAAGATGTGAACATTGAAGGTGTTCAAGGGTGATGTGAAGACGTTTTTATTTTAAAAGGTCAGTTAGATTATTTCACCCGTCTATTTTACTATGTAGCAAATCTTTGAACCATGATTGGATCTTGTATATTTTCTCATAGTTTTGCTTACATTTTAGACGCATTTTAATCATTGAGATTCAATCGCAATATTTGTATGGAAGAAAACATAGCTCTGATGGTTCGGCACCGTGACTATTACTTGGCTGTTCTCGCCACAGCTACTTCCAGAACTGGATGTTATTATAACGCAGCAAAATGTAAATACGTGACAATAAGTCTGTTATATTAATACTACTTCATTTAACAATAAACATTTAACAGTTGGAGCAATAGAAAGTTTACGGTATTAATTAAATAAGACGAAATACTTTCAATTTTTAAAATAATATATTCGTTTTCTTAAATGAAGTGACGCTATTCGACATCGTTGTGGGTGTTTATAGGAGTGTGTACCGCGTTTTCTTCTTTTCTAGTTCGTGCGCGCATGCGCGTGCGGAAGTAAATAATTGATTTGCACATATCCGGTTATTAACCCCCTTCAGATGGGGACACCTACAGGCATTAAAAGAAGCAAGAAGATGAAGAAGAAAGAAAAATACTTTTCACTCTTATTTGTTTCTCGGATTCTTACGCAGAGGGACCGAGTAGAGAGCGTTTTTTTTTTTTTTGCTTTTTTTTTTTTTTTTTGATGCACAAGCGAGTCTCTTCTTAATCAAAAATTATTCCCCGGGACTGAGAAATAAAAGAACAGAGACAGTGGGGAAACAGGGGGGGGGGGTTAAAACAGCAGTAGAGGAATAGAGAGACAGAAGAGAATGGTAAAAGGGATAGAGAGAGAGAGGGGAGAAGGAGGAGGAGGAGAAATCGTCTAAACAGGAAAACGAGGAAAGGCATGAAAAGCCAACGAGCCAGAACAAATGAAAGAAAACAGGAACTCATCAGATCAGAAGCAAACATCAAAAACGTACAAAAGCCGTTCACATATATAGATTGTATGTGTGTGAGAGCGCGTGTGTGTCTATGTGTGTGTGTGTGTGTCTGTGTGTGTGTGTGTGTGTGTGTTTACTTATATGTAATGTAAATATATACGTGTATACTTCTACTTATATAAGCCTAATACGAACACACAGGAATATATATATATATATATATATATATATATATATATATATATATATATATATATATATCAGATGTCGTTTTATATAAATTTGCAATATACGTAAACTAAATATCATCACCTCAGTAATAAATATGAAATGTTTGTGTGTTTCCTTTTTCTTACATAAACTATATATATATGTGTGTGTGTTTGTGTGTGTGATAAAAATATAGTTTTAAGGTGCGGTATATTTATGGGTAAAAGTGCTCAATATCAGAGATAGAACATATGTAAATATAAAAGCAGACACTGTGGTCAAAACCAAACGGCGACAGTCGGTTTCATGCTTGAAAGCAATCATCAAGCCTGAGGTATTGGCCTCAGTGCCCACTTGTAAAGATATATACATATTTCTCATACTCGTAAAAGTTTGATATATGCGTAAAATGAATACATACATACATACGCACACACACATATATATATGAACCAGTTTTCCTTAATAAATTAAACATATATCTTTACACTCATATATGTATAAAGATATATCAACTGTATATACAAGAATGTGCTGAAAAACTATCTCCTCAGTCGACTTCTCCAGGGCGGATGAAAAATCATTTTTACGTTTTTCTTCATCAGTTCAAGAAATTCTCAGGACCCAATCGAATTTGTCATTTAATAATATGTATATAAACTATGTATTCATATATATATATATATATATATATATATATATATATATATATATATAATAACTATGTAATAAACATCTCTAACGAACAAAAAATATTATTTCAGCCAATAAATCCACACAACTTTATCACGGTATTATGAAATTGACTTATACCAAGTTTCAGATAATTGTAATTCGAAAATTATCACTTCGAATCAGTTTATTGCAAAGACAATGAATTGTTTGCGAAGTAAGAATAATGTCGGGTTAAAAAGTTATTTTAACCTTCAAACTTTTTGCATAAAGATTATTATAATAATGACTAGCAGTAGAGCCCGGCGTTGCCCGGGGATGTAACAGTAAGAGATAGATCAAGTATCGACCATCATAAAGACTGAAAAATAAAATTGACAAAGATTATTGTTTAAGGTTGACGGACACGCATGTCTTAATTAGTTTTTTTTTTGTTTTTGTTTTGTTTTTTTTTTACGAATTGGTCAAACCCAAACTCAAACAAAAACATTGTTTTCAATCGTTATGAGTCTATCGATTGAATAGAATTTTATTATAAACAATTGTCTTGTAAATGGAATTTTTAAAGCATTCTGAATGTAAAAATAAAAAAAAAAGTGTGCAAGACAATAAGAAACACTACCTGCCAAAAAAAGTGAAGTTTTGTTGAAATCGGTTGAAAAATGTAGGAAATCCGATCCCATATATAAACGAACACACACACACACACACACACAAACAACCTGGGTTTTATAATAGGTATAATTCGATATGAGTTGTCCCCCTTTTATTCTGGCGACAGAATCGTGTTTTATCGTGTTTTCAAATTGATTTCGCGCAAAAACAAATGTCTTTTTCCAATTTTTGGCGCTGTCAGAACCACCGCAAGGTAATTTTACGTAGTCCTGTGAAGTTTTGTTGAAATCAGTTGAAAAATGTAGGAAATCCGATCCAATATATAAACGTACAGACACACGCACACACACAATCTGCGTTTTATAATAAGTAAGATTATAGAATTTATATGCTTGCATAGGTTTCACGTTTTAAGATTTTTCTAGACAATCATATAGCCTTATATAAGGTAATTTCATATGTGTCTTCATAGGAATTTGATATTCTATGTCCGAATGCTGTAGAGTCAACATCAAAAAGATTATACTCTGGAAGAAGATAAAAATGAAAAAAGGCTACAGAAAGCTAAGCCTTTCAACGTCCTGATAAGCTCGGTCTAGTGTGTAAATCATTCATGTATAAGTCGACTTCATGTAGAATGCGAACACTGAATTTGGGGTCATGACGTTTAAACCTGCCCCCAAAATTACTTGTCTATAATACAACCGGTCACTGAAAATGTATAATTTTTAGCATCTTCAAAAGAATTACCCGTCTATAGAGCGAGTAAAAAAAAAATGAGCATAAAACCTCGCACAATACTGAAGGGGTAATTTGCTTTTTAAGTCCCGTGTTAAGTATCTGATAGAAATTTCCAAAATAGTTATATTTAGGGGTAAATTTACATGCTTAATTCGAAAATAACAAAGAAATTTTGATAAAATCTACCGTTTTGGAGTTATCGACAATAAAACTACGAACTCATTTGCGTCGCGGCAGCCATTAATGGCGTTGTTTGCATATATTTCGTGCAGGATAGTCTTGATTCAGTCCTCCGTTGCGCAGTAATTGAGTCAAGTAAGAAAGCCCGTTAACAAGGTAATCTTCCGCACAAATCTAATCAGCAGCGAATGTATAAAACAACGCCAGTAATGGCTGCCGTGCTAAAACGCTAATGAGTCCGAAATTTTATTGTCGATAACTTCTAAAGGCTAGATTTTATCAAAATTTCTTTGTTAATTTCGAATTAATCATATGCATTTACACCTAAATATAACTATTCTGGAAATTTTTATTAGATACTTAGCGCGGGTCTTAAAAAGAAAATTACCCTACTCAAGTATATATGGCAAGAAGAAACTCAAATCAACTGTTCCAAGAAAGATTTCGAACCCGCTCGAAACTTGTTCAAATGGTCAATCAGCAATCAAGAATTACTCGGTTGGGGAAGCTGATCTTGGACCAGAATAATTGTAACACGTCAGACATGTAACATTATGCGTCGGAAGGAGGTGCGAAAACGCTGATCTCACTGAGCACCACTAATGAAGAAAAGGTACTCATTGGGTTTGCTAACAAGCATATCAGTAAAGAATATGCCTATTTCAACAACTTTTACCGGTCGGATGAGACTGAAGTCAATTTTTTGGCAATAACTATAACAGTATTCTAAGAACTATTTGGACTCGAATATATTCCTGGAATCAAAGATCAGACTGTTGAATGCACTGACCTTTTCAGTCTTTCTGTACGCCTGCGAATCTTGGACATTAACAGCAGAACTACAGCAAAGAATTTAGTCATTACAAATTAGATGCTACAGAACCATTATAGGCGCTATCTACCTAGATCGCATTACGTATGACGCATGTCTAGACAACATCAAACAAGGAGAAGACCCGTTGGAAGACCTCATAAGCAATATTGAGATGAGAAAGTTGAAATTGTATGAACACATCACACGAGCCAACAATATTTCCACTGCCATCGTAGAAGGTTCTACTTTAGGCAAAAGAAAAAGAAGCAGACAGAGAAAAGGGTTGACAACGTCACTGAGTATTCACATATCCATCACAGATTTGGACACTGACACGCGAACGAAACTTGTGAAGAGAATTGGTAAAGTGCTCATATGTGCAGTGACCGCACGACCACATTAAGACATGATGACAGTTCCTATGCTCACACGATCTTACTCTATATCTGTTTATCTAAAAATATAGTTTTAAGGCGTGCTATATTTATGGGTAAAAATGCTCAATGTCAGGGATAGAGCGTGTGTAAATATAAAAGCGAACACTGAGATCAACACCGAGTCGCAACAGCCTGTTTCATGTTTGAAATAGAACTTCAGGCCTGACATAGAAAACTTTATATTAACAGTGCTATATATGATATACGCTTGGGCGATCATGTCTCTTTCGATTAATGACTGACTAAGCAGAAGATTTACCGCAGTAGAAATTATTCAATTGTAATATACGGAAAAATATTCGTGAATGTGAAAGGATTATGATAAAAATAAGCAGACATAATGTTTGTAATTTATTCAATCAGACATGCCTAACATAGAATTTGCTGCCTAAATACAAAAATATATATTACTTACAGATGCCTATCGCCTTGTTCACACTTCTTCCTCGTCTTTTGAACAGGAGTAGATGTTTATCCCTTGCTTCCTGTTTAGGTGGGTTTCCAGTTCCTTTTCCTAAAGTCTTCTCATTCTTTTCCGCCCCCAATAACTACTTGCATTTTAGTGGCATTATCTTTTTCCTTGGGGTGAAATGATAAAAAAAAAAATAAGAAAAGAATAATGCATCCGAAGAGGAGATTATTTTGGCCATATAAAAACTGTTTTTTATGTAACAGCTATTTTGCATCTGTGACGACATTCATTTTTGTCGTTGAGTAGAAATGTGTTTCCGCTAGTCTTTTATTTTTTTTTATAAAAAGAAGCGATAAAGTTATGTCTGTCGGCGTCGACTAAAACGTTGACGAAAGCGCTGGGAAGCGTCAACCTTCTAAAATATCTGCGTTAAAGGAAATATGCTATAAAGAATACTGAAGAAATACAATCGATATGTATATGACGCTTATATCATCCTACAAGAAAAGTTTGGAGACAGTCTTGACAAACGAATGTTGCACAGCTAAATATTTATTAGTAATTTCTTAGATGTGACGAATACTTTTTTCGTCCCTCATTCACTTTTCTTAAATAATTTGTTGTAGGTACAATTATTTGATCAGTAGTTATACTTTTCTAATTCTTGACATTTAAAATTTAGCATATGTCTAATTCTCTGCATATATATATGATGAAATAATAAATATTTTCTACGTTAGTAATATTTATTTCACCCACTGTCGTATCAGATTTTATTATTCGAGTTAATGTTTGTACAATAAAATTGCTATTAACTTGGTAATAGTCTCGCGATATACAAAGATTTATATGATAAATATAGCATGTAAATTTCGGCTTAGAATATCTGTTTTATCAGCGGTAATTATTTGGTCGTGTAAGATTTCATTATGTGACTCAAGAGTTTTTCATCATGTAACAAATATATATATATATATATATATATATATATATATAGAGAGAGAGAGAGAGAGAGAGAGAGAGAGAGAGAGATCGTTACTTAGCACTTCAAGTCGAGAGTGTCGCCATATTTGCTAAGAAATCTGTCACAGTGTTTGCTTCCTTTTTTATGGAAAACGAAGAAGCTGGAGAACCGGAAGTTGCTCGTGATTTGAATATAAAGACCTGAGGAGTCGCAGTAGGTTAGATGAGTCTTATACTATGAGAACAGTTGTAGCTAACGGATGGCACACAAGTCGATATCCTGTCAGTATCAACTGGGTCGCCGTGGAGAAGGAGTATAATGTTGTAAGACTCGAAACCCATAATGATCCGCGGTTAAAAATATCACTTTTGATGTCTGCCAAAGTATCAAACCGATGTATTTCACGAAATAGTCATTTATATTTATTTTTTTAAATTCAAATACAGGTTTACCATGACTCGTAAACAAGATATAATTTCGATTCAGAAATAACATATTGTAAATTCACTGAGTGATGAGAACACAACGGTGGTAACTGCGTAAATACTGAATCGCGATAAGAGATAAATAAAAAAAGAGGAAAGTGAAAATGGCAAGATAAGAACACGAACAAAACTGGTTTTAAGAATATTATGAAAAGAGATGTGAGAAAAATTAAGAGTAATAAGCAAAAAGGGGGATTGACCGACAAGAAATTGATATTGTGGAAAAAAAACTGAGTGAAAAAATGCAGAATATTAAGAACATTATGTAATCACATAAAAGCAACTGAACTACCACCTTTAAATAGACATCACAAAGAAGCGTATGGATTGGGCAAAGAAGTACTTTGTTGTAACATAGGAACGGTTACTGAATGAGAAATAACCAAAACAGAGGTTGGAAATGAAATGGTAATCTTTATAACATCAACAAAATACAATACTCGCCAACGTCGTGAAATAGATAAACCACTACTAGTGGTGGATTAGTTAGACAGCATATTAGCTCCACTTGCAATAGTGTCCAACGTATTTATGAGGATTGGGACATACCCATTAGTGTTCATAGGTAAGGTATATAATATACATGAAAGCTGATTTATCAGTGGTATTTTTAGTGATGAATATAGAGCTATATTAGGTGAACCTGATGGTTGAGTTAAAAGTTGGATCCTGCATGGAAATAGTCAACCATCAAGATATAGAAGACAAAAGAAGAGAAGTGAGATGGCGCTTTGTGATAGTATTGATATAATAAAAAAAAAGTTGATGTGTGGTGTAGTTTAATGGATATCGGCTCCGAATGAGAAATTGGAGTCGGGTTCCTTACATTAACTTTTTTATTTACAGTAAGGTTCACTTTGTATAAGGCCCAGGGGCCACTCTAAGAAGAGTGTTACATTAAAGTGTAGTTTATATGGATAGGAGGGGAAGATAACGGTTGACTCTAGACTTGAACAGATTAAGATTGTAGTGACCGGGGAAACATCCTCTTGGGAGTCTGTTTCATAGAGTAGCGGTTCACGAGAAGAAGCTGTTCGAGTGGAACTTAATTCTCGCCGATGGAATATGGAGGGAATGTGGGTGGTTTGCATCTGTGTAAGCGGCATGGCGGTCCTAGCCGTGAAGGTCAGACCTGGTGAAACCAGGAGATACAGTTCGGCCGTACGGGGAAAATACCCTTGAATTCATCTCCCCACTATTCTATGGGCTGAATATCAGGACAGACCTGGTCGTATAGCCTTGGTTGGCAAGAATTCTACCATAGAAAGAAACAGCAGCCTACTGTGGGTAATTTTCTACCCAGAAAGAGATATGAGTGCCCAAGTTTGTATCACACACGGCACTGGACTGTTAATATAAAAGTCTCTGTAAGTTGATGCTGGAGTCAAGATAAATACCGAGAATTACTGTAAGTAATTAAATTAAAAAAAAATTGAACCAAAAAGCTAAAGAATAACCAGCTTGCCAAAGAAAGGTTTCAAAGTCATCAAAATCAATGGTATGGTCCTCCAGCCTGTCCGGATATAGATCTAGTAGAAAATGTGTATACTATCACGGGTATGAGAATGGAAAATGAAATCGCAAGAAAGGAACAGAAACTACTAGAGGCAATGCTACAATTGAAAGTAGAAAAGGCAACAAAATCAAGCAATTAATGAAAGATATGATATTTGCTGAATAGCAAGAAATTTCAATATTAACATAGAAAATAATAACAAAAATTTATTCAGTTATATGAGATAATCTAGATTTAGGGTTGCTACCTATATCTCCACTGTATACATACATACATATATATATATATATATATGTGTGTGTGTGTGTGTGTGTGTGTGTGTGTGTGTGTGAGTGAGTGAGTGAGAGAGTACGTGTGTGTGTTCGTTTGTTTAGCGGTATATCAACACCTTATGGGTCATTTAATGCCGAAATTTAATTTTCTTTTGAGCATTAGTAATTTCTTTTATAAAATATGTATTGCTGGTACTTTTTTCAACAATATATTGCTGGTATTTTTACTATAAAAATGTATTTTTATAGTGTTTTGGTCCCTGTTTAGGGGTTAACTATTTGGGCATAGCTGGGACCCTAACATGTGCTACCATCCCGGGTCAGGAAGGGCCTGGGAACAACAACAATTAAGTGCTTACGTGATGATTCCTTGCTCCTCAAAACCTGCAGATCAGTGGCCTGGCTGCCGGATGTAGTTTATCGTTATACTAGGACGTGCACGATATATATATATATATATATATATATATATATATATATATATATATATATATATATATCTGTGCGTGTGTGTGTGTGTGAATACAGACAAAAGGAAAACTCATCTTAGCCGACATGCCGACATGGTTCGTACTCTGAAGGACTTCATTAAAAGGCAAATGCGAGGATTTTTTCTGTAGTAAATATTTATATACAAGAGCATAAATTTTATTCGTTTTTCAAATTTTTTTTGTTAAAAACCAATAACATTTTTGCTCTTGTATATAAATACTTGCTACAAAATAAAATTCTCGCATTTGATTGATAAAGTCCCGCAGAGGACGAAACTCGTCGGTTAAGATAAGTTTTCCTTTTGTCTTCATTTATATTGTCCTTTTACAGATGCACTATATCTGAAATTTTTACACACACACGCATACAGACACACACACATATATATATATATATATATATATATATATATATATATATATATACACATATATATATATATATATATATATATATATATATATATATATATATATTTATTAAATACATTTTTTATATTTTAACGTTCTTTTATAGATACAAAGTATTTAAGTAAATGCTCTGTTTATAATAAACAGTATTAAATAACATTTACTGGCCTGAATGTCCGAGAAATTTTCAATTTCAAAAATTTCTCGGACATTCAGCCCGGTAAATGTTATTTAATACTGTTTATTATAAACAGAGCATTTACTTAAATACTTGTATCTATAAAAAGAACGTTAAACATAAAAATATCTTTAATAAATAAATTGTCGGACTTTGTCCATTTCTTAACATATATATATATATATATAAATATATATATATAAATATATTCTTGTGTCCCACTTTGTAGAAAAAAAATGTCTGATCCCGCATGCTTTAAGACGCTCTACCAAGGAGTGCATCACAGTCTAACAAGGTTCTATTAACCCTTTAATGTAATGCACATCCTTACGTTCAGATTATCTCGAAAGCCCATATCTACTCTGTTTCGCATCCGAAACTTAAACAAAATAATTCCTAAAGAATCAACAGATTTATTTTCGATCTGAGATTTTTATGGTTTCAAAATTACGTATTACTTTAAAAATAACGTTTGAAGTAATAAAAAAGTAAGATATTGCAGATTTAACCTTTTAAAGAGAAGGCACACCATATTGCGCAAGATTTTCAAATAAAGCGGGGCGCCTGCAATGAAAGTCAAAATTCACATTATTAGAATTTATCGCACCGAGCACGCAACTATTTCAACCATCAAGCACGATCTTGATAGATTTTAAACGTTCAATGCATAAGAACGAAAAACAAAAAAATATATATATATAATGCATAGGAAAGAAAAAAACAAAAAAAATAGATTCCTTTCTTATTTTATAAATACAGGATGTTAGCAGATATGAGTGTGGGCATTTGCTCTCGTTGGGCTTTGTAACAACATGGAATTAAAGACGAGATGCTTGATCAGGTCCGTTCCGTCATACCAAAATCGGTTTTCAGAGTAACCCAAAGCGAGTACTGTTGTCTGGAATGTAAATAACGTTGCCACTTACCAATGACAGTTAATTTTAGTCATTTATTTAATTTCGTTTTTCGGCTTTAACTGTGCTGGGTGTTGCTTCAGTGGTCGTGTTTGCTTCTGAGAAGTTTCGGGATGGACTGTCTTTAAAAAGGTATAAGACATTCTTGTGGGGAAAGTATAAAGGTATGTAATGTGTCATAAGCAAAAGAGAAAGCTTGTGTATCTTCTATTTACTGATATGGTTAACCACACCCAAAGAAACACACTAAGCATACACTAAAGAAAAAACTTGTTTACATACTCGAGTATACGCCTCTTTACACAGAAAGTCAAGCACATAAGCATTTTAAATATAAACTATATACAAGGTACGCTGAGAACAAAATTTTGAGAACTATTAAGAATAAATTTTTAAAAATACAACGACGTAGTCGAGATTATGTTGTGAACTCCATGATCTTTCCAGTTGCTGCATAGCAAGTGCTACGCCAGAGCAATATAACGTTCTGAATTCAGAATTATCATTTTCCTAGACTAGTTGCCAACCACGGCTAAAGAGCTGATCTTTGCCCTTCTATTTAACTCATAACTAGTACAGAGAAGAGATGAATTCATTCTTTTCGCAAGGGTATTTACGCAAAAGGGAATGCAACGAAATTGGCTGGCCGATTTCTCGATTCAAGCCGTTAATCATTACATTACATTGCTAAACTAAAAAAAGTTACAATATTTTTGCTAAATTAAAACAATTTATAATATTTTTGCTAAATTAAAACAATTTATAATATTTTTGCTAAACTGGAACAATTTATAATATTTTTGCTAAACTGGAACAATTTATATTTTTGCTAAACTAGAACACGTTATAATATTTTTTACACGTGTTCATCTTAGAAAAAAAGAACAGATTTATTCTTTAAAGCCATCCTTGATTTTAAGGACGGCCTGAATGCCATCTTAGTGCTAATCCGGATATCTAGCATCTGCTTGTCTTTGCGATTTTTAGTGTTGTTGGTGTGAGTCAATACGGTGTTGTGCAAGCTGTACACAACTACACACTATCGACACGGACATTGCTGACAGCTATCTTAAAATCTATTTTGCCGGGTAGACTGGTCTCTTTAGTCCAAACCATAACCATAGATTGAACTTATCAGCAATGGTCTTACTCGTCTAACATGTCGGCAGCCAACATATATGCTTGCATTTTTTAAGACCTGATATTTTTTTTATTTTTTAAGCAAGCAGTTCTACCCGCTTAGAAGATTGATGTTACATTAAGACAGACCTATTTTGGAACCGTGGTATTGCACTCAATTTGTAAGTTAGGGTTTGACATGATAAATAATGACAAAATCTTTTTCTTAATCCTTACCGTTTTTTGAGGAAATGCGTTTGAAGATTAAGTTTAAGTTCAAAATTGTAGCGTTGGAATTTCATTCCGGTGACCAGTGAAAGCCTTATAGCACAGCCTTATAAAATTTACTGAAGCTACACAAATTATATAGGAACCAGATGCATGGCACAAAAATCACTGTGCCATCAAATAAGATATTCGCTTACTTCAAAGGGAAATTATACTATTATAAAACAATTTAGCTATATTGCGATGTAATATATTATATAGTGCAGTAGTTTTGTGTGATTTTCAATAAACAAAGCAAATTTAAAACATTTTTCTTATTTGTGCCCAGCAGTATTATGGTGTTATATACACTTTTATCTATTGTTTGTTTGTATTAATATGATTTAACATATGGTGTAAGATCTTATTCATTGAGTATCCTTTTAAAGTTTTTTGTAATCTTTTACAATTTTTTACGTAGTTTTTACTTATCGAATACAGTAAAAAAAAAATTCATATTTTGCTGGAAGTGATTATTTAGAATTCTGGTTTGAATATATTTTCCATTCAATGTATCTAATACAAAAGATATCAACTTTATTTGTATTTATTCTTGAAATAGTATAATTTCGAAGTCAGATTGGAGGCTAAAATCTGCGAAAATAAGGTATTTCTGTACATTTTTACAGACGATCTTTAAAGCTAAATGCTAAAAAATAAATAAGTATACCATGATAAAAAAATGTACAAAGCTTAATAAAAACAAAGTTTTATCGTTAAAACCCTTATGTTATTATTAAGATGAAAAAAAAAACAAAGGATATTTTATTATTAAATTATATTTTTTAATCTTTTTAGGGCCTTCAAAATGTTGGTTAAAATATTTTTCTTTCGTCAGCGGTTGACCATAAATTACAATCGGAAATTTTAGCTTCTTTTTGCAGTGGAAAAACACATTGATTTGGGAATTATTGCAAAAATTAAATATTTGTCGGATTTTAATGAAATTATTAGGACATTCACAAATGAATGAAAACGTTTCTTTTTTTTAGAAAATCTTGTTAAAATATGTTTTTTACATCTTTTACACCCAACATTTAATTTTATGAAATTTCGAGATATTAATTTTTGTAGGCCTTAATGTTTATATTAGTTATAAGCACAAGTCTTTGGAGAAATTAAATCACTAATATGTCTTCTTTTTTTCTTTTTTTTTTCTTTTTCTTTTTTTGTAAAAAACGATCCCCAGTTACCGAAAATTCTCTCTGAATAATAAAATATAGCATGCAACAATACTAAGATATTATTCAGTTATTCGAGGTACATACTCGAGCAGGTCTGGAAGTGAGTTCGAAATAAAGTCCCTGTAGACAGCTCCTATGAGACGTGCTGGAAGAACATATGGACCTACCACCTACAATTCCAGCCAACACATTAATCTAAAACTGATGCCGGTGTCTAGCCTGTATTGTACCATAGGGATTCCGATCCGCCCACAAATGTTGGTTATGTAAATTTGTTATTCCATCTCTTCCAAATGTTGCCTCATCCGTAAACAAGACTGAAGAGACAAACAACGAATTAGCAGTTTGTACAGTAAACCATCGGCAAAGGATCTCTAGTGGTGAATGATCAGAGGGCAAAAGACTCTGCACACGTTGCAACTGATACGGATAGAGGAGCTGTTCTTGAAGTACCTTCCATGCGGTACTATGAGATGTATGACATGCTAGGGCCACTTAATGTGTGCTGATACGTAATATGGAATGTATTCTTCGTGGTCAGGCGTAGGAGCGGATCTCGGTCTTCCTCAATCTATAGTTTGTGGTGCCACGGATCTTGTCTCAGCAATGCGACGATAAACAGAACAAAGATTAGATGACTCGGCTGCCTTCGGTCTGGAAGCGCCATCTGATACAGCTGTGTAGCGTCGCGTCCATTACCATTCGCGCAGCCGTATGTAAAAATCATATCTGCCAGCTCCCGATATGAATATTGTTAAAAGGAACACCTCTTAGTTAACTCACTACTACACACGTTAAACGTAGACGACAGTCTAGCCACAAATGTACACGAATGACAAATGTAACTTATATGGTAACACAGCACCATCTACCGTAAAACTTCGTTTAAACCTAACAATTCAAAAACGAAGGATTTGCAGACATATGTTTAGATGAACGTTTGTCTTTGTTCTGGTGTGAAGAAATCGCCCACAATGGTTGTAAAATTATTTTTGATACACACAGTATATGGAAAAGATCTGAGCGTCCTCTCTCCTTCGTGCCCCTGTGCAGTCGCATCACTTTAGCCCGATGAAATCATAAATGATGAAGCCTGTGCCACGAAAACTTTTTCCACTTTGTCATAAAATTCCCTAAAACGTGTGTGTGTGTGTGAAAATTATCTTTGATCAAGAGACACGGCAAATATGAAGAAATCCATTGCAAATTATTGAGTATTATTTTAATACTAAAGGTTTATGTAATTTGTGATAACACCAGTGAGATTTACGAGAAAAATATGTGAAAACTATTCTTGACGAGTGCCACAGCAAAAACCAAAGATGGATATAGAAAGAGAGGAGATACCAAAATTTTCATTTAGCCTATGAAGAAATATAGCGAATAAGAAAGTTAATATAAAAAATTAGTTATGCTAATGATTTTTAAATAAAAATGCTAATTTCAGTCGTATACCTTGAAAGTAGAAGTAGTACATTTTTTTTTATCCTCCTCACAGAAGAATTTGTTATAGCCCACTGTGAGGACTGATTTTGTTGCAAAAAAGTTGAAATTTATTCACAATGTTATGAACGAATGAAAATCGTAATAGGAAGCGTAGCATTTCAAATAGGTATTTTCTGATTTGCTCATTTAAAAACTTAATTTGATAAATTTATATCATTTGATTTAATAAATCTTGTTTCTGTGTAGGAAAGCTCAGGAAAAAAATAGTCAATAGTCATGAACTAATCCAAACTTTTTCAAGAATGCTTTGCCAGATTATTTCACCGTAGAAATGCTTTGAAACTCACTAAGAAATGGTTTGCCAGTAGTCAGGAATTAATGCGTTACTGACAGAATAGGGTTATTATTGCACTTAAAGTAGTTTACAAACATTTAGCTAATATTTGGTAACATGGTCTTTAAATTGTTAAATTTAAATCAACAACTTTGGTTAGTTTTCACAAGCTTCCCACAATAATCTGCTGGAACTTTGATCCATTCCTCCTGAAAGAATTTGTAACCGAGTCAGAGTTGCTCGCACACATCTTTTTCAATTCTGCCTACATATGTCCTATTTGGATTGATGTCAGAGTTTTGTGATGTCACTCTGATACATTCATTTTGTTAGGGTTAAGCCATTTTGCTGCAACTTTGAATGTTTGCTTACGTTATTATTCATTTGGAAGACCCGCTTGTAATTAAGTTTTAACCTTCTAGTCTATGTCTTTAGACATTACTTTAATATATCCTCGTATATTTCCTTCTTCAAAATGTCACACATTTTGCGAAAGAAATCAGTACCTCCTGCAGTAAAGCACCCCACGCAACATGATACTGCAATCCCCGTGCTACATGGCTTGGATGGTGTTATTCGATTTGCAAATTTGGCCTTCCCCTCTCCCAACATAATTATAGTCATTATGGCCTAATAGTTTAATATTTCATAAAACCAAAGTTCATTTCTCCCAAAACTAAGATTGTTTCCCCCCCCCTCCCCGTCCAGTTGCAAACTGTAGTCTGGCTTTTTATCGCGGCTTTGAAAAAGTGATTTCTTTCTTGCTGAATAACATTTCAGATTATGTCGATATAATACGCATTCTAGTGTGATTAAAAATGACCTTTACTTGTTTCTGCCAACATCATTACACTGTCTTTGTTCTGGGATCGATTTGTGCTTTTCGTACCAAAGTACATTAAAATCCGACAGGTAGAACGCATCTTCTTGGGTGTTATGATGCATGCTACCATGATGTTTCTACCTGTTTGTAAAGGCAAACGAAGTACATTTAGACATTTGGAAATTGCTGCCCAGGAAAAACTAGACATGGAGATTCACAATTTTTCTTTGATTTCTTGGCCGATTTTTTTTTTTTTTATCTTCCCATAATGTTATACAAAGATACACTGCTAGATTCGCAGATATACCCCCGGTTGGCTCAAATTACGTCAATTGAACTATCAGATGCTTCGATAACAATGACATAATTTTCTAAAATATTTAAAGCTGTTTAAAAGGGCCAATCATCTTAGGGTATGAAAACCTCCGACGCACTGGAAATGTAATGTAAGAAATAAAAGCTAAATCATTATCTTTTATCCTGATATTTCCAATTCTTAGAATAAGGATTCTGACCTAAGACAGCGAACTTTTCGAGAATTAAATGCGAGAATTAAGTATGAAAAACTGAGTTCAAACTGCCAACACCAGCAGGGCTCTTCAAATTGACAAATGAACAGAAGTCGAAGATTATTCCTTGTTTCCTGTTTAGGATTTGGTTTCCGGTTCTTTCTAAAGTCTGTTTCAACACTATACCTCTAACAGTTTTCCTTTCCTATGCTAATATATGTCCACATAGTAATCCTCGCTCACGAGTGGCTTTTGGGCCTTGTATTGGGTGAACATTAGTAAAAAAACAACAAATGCTCATCACATCCCTTTTTGGTGGCTAAGAGACGGTAGCTCGCTTATTTTATTTATTTATTTGTCTATTTATTTATTTTAGGTAATGTATAGACACCCCCACTGAGCTTATTAAGACGCCCCGTTTATTAATTTCGCACTTTTTGACTATTTAAATGATTTTCCGACTACCGCTTTTATTAAGACTTTCACCCTCTCCCCGTTTATTACATAATGAGAAAAATTCTTATCATCCCCCACCCTCAGATAAGTAAGATCCCCCCTTGTTTTAGGCACCAATGATTAATTGCCAAGTTTAACGGCATCTACGCGTACAGAGCAAAAACGATAGCAACAACGACGTTATCACGTATCATTAGCTGTTTTTACTCAAAATCAGGAAAAGGCAGCTGAAATTCATTGGACACATAATGAGGAAGGAAGGTTTGAAAAACTTAACCCTCACGGGGCATATTGAGGACAAGAGAGATAGGGGTAATCAGCGGCCTACTTACCTGACGAGCTTGTATAAATAGATGGTGGAACGGAGGGAGGGTGAGGGCATTAGCAAAGATAGAAATAACTAAGAGCTACAGGATATGGGAAGTTGTGGAGAGCCATGATTGTCCATGCTCTAAAGAGACCAGGGGCGAAGAAGAAGAAGAAGAAGAAGAAGAAGAAGAAGAAACCGTTGCATTGCTACTAGCGGCATGTTTCCTTTTGCATCTAATGTTACGCAGTTTATTCAATTACTCATAATTCCTGTCTCGTTCCGCCTTTTGCTGGATAAAAGTCTCATCTTAAAACGAGCTCTTCACTTCCAACATTTGCATCTCTAACCCCCACTTCAACATGGAAGTAACCAACCCTTCCAAAGAGAAAGGATGCAGACAAGAGTGAATTACCGACATCCGTTAGTTGGGAGATATTCGCCAGCGAATAACGGAAGCGACACCTGATTATCATCTCCAAAATGAATTGCCTCTCTGTAAATCTGAAGACAGTCGCACCTTTCCTATTTGAAGATAGTCGTACCACGTATCCAATGAATGCGAATTAATCAATAAAACCACTTCTATTCAAATGCACCAGTTGTGCCACCTGTGCTAATCAGTCACAGTTTCTATGGATGATCAGTTTATCAGCAGGACAAAATCCATCTAGTGGTAAGCACCACTTAGGCCCAAGAAAGCAAACAAGGAAAAAAATCAGTCCTACAACAACTGATGCACTTTATCTGGGTTCTCTTGGTCTGTTGATACGTTTCTCTTGTGCAAATTTATTTGGTGATATCTAAATACCTGACTTCAAATATATATATATATATATATATATATATATATATATATATATATATATATATATATATTTATTAAAAAAAGATCCTAATGTGCAGCCAGTTAGATCAGGGTTACAGGAATGTAGGACGCCCATGGCTAAGATACAAAGACAAGCTGAAAAGCAACTTGTTAGCAGTCAATATACCACATAACACCCTTTGAGCGCTTAGCCTTGGAGCGGGTAGAATGGAGATCAACGTGTTTTAGTGGACTCATCAATTTTCAATCTGCTTGTCTGAATCATCTTCAAGAAGCGAGAGCAAGATCTAAAAGGTCAGCCAATCTAACAGTGATCTCATCTCACAATCCTCACACTTGCTCCATATGTGGCCTCCTTTGTAAATCACTAGTGGGTCTTAAATGCCACTTAAGATTATCGCACAAACTTTCATAACTGAATCAATAAGCTGTCAGATACTCATACGTCGAAACCGACGGGAGAGTCCATTATTATTCAAAAAGAAAGAAGTTTACGAAAATTTAATCAAAATAAACGTTAACAAACAGAAACACATTCAACAAATTACAATCAAAAATAGCCTTTAAACAGGATTGACAAATTTTTGTACCTTTTCCTATCTAGTAATGTGTTAAATGTGTTTCTGTCTCTTAGCATCTCTTTTTTAATTATCCTGTACATATATATATATATATATATGTATATATATATATATATATAACACGCCAAGTGCATTCTATATTATTATATTATTTTCTTACTTTAAAGCTCCCAAGAAAATTAAATTTTGGCTTTAAATGACCCATAAGTTGTTGATATGCCGTTAAACAAAACAAATTATATATTATGTCATTTTCTCGGCTTGTGCACACGAGTTTTATATCAATAATGTAAAAGCATTGTGACTGAATTTAATGTGGCAATGCATAGAAAATGAAGAAGAAATGTCTTGTTAATTGTCAGAGGTTCATAATAGAATAGAACTATCGTACGAGAGGGTGATGAAAAGTTCACACCCCAACAGGTTTAACTAAATCATACCAAATACTGAAAGATTTGTTTTATTGAAGGGCTTCATGGATGAAACAAGAACTCTTCAGTCACCCATTGTATATATATATATATATATATATATATATATATATATATATATATATATATATATATATATATATATATATATATATGCACGTATATATACACTATAGGCCAAAAATGTGGGGTTTCCTTCTAGATAGTGAGTTTCATGTGCTCTTCTTAACTCCTACAAAACTTGAATGCTGAAAGTTAGTGCATGGAGTCCAATCTTTTGATAGTAGATGGTACCTAAAATTAATCACCATTGTAGATTAGGCGAAAAGCGCTAAAATTTTAAGTAAATTTTATGCTGATATGGGTATATACCTTATTATTATTATTATTATTATTATTATTATTGTCATCATCATCATCATTCGATTTCTGCTATGGACACACTACCTACCAAGTCTGCGGAAAGACCTAAGGCAGGTCGTGGTGTGTTGTTATGGCCACATTTCATGTTAATTTTTTTTTTTTTCCGATGAAGTTGCTAGCGTTACATAGACAAAGTTCTCCTTAGTGTGTGTGCTGTACTTAATAAGACAATTTTCTGTATGTCTCTTAAGCTGGGGTTTCAAGGGATTCTTTCAATGTGTTGTTTTGTTCCATATTATTATTATTATTATTATTATTATTATTATTATTATTAATAATAATAATATATGCTAAAACCTTCAGGAAGAGAAAGACCCTTTGTCTTGATGGGGGATAGTAAATTAATTTTGAAAAAAGCAAGCAACCTTCAATTTTTAGGTGGTTATTCGAAATCCAGAGGGTGGTTCTAAACCTTTGGTCTATTCTGTATATATATATATATATATATATATATATATATATATATATATATATATATATATATATATATACTATAAACCAATATATATGTGTATTGTGTGACCACAATTTCTCTCTCTCTCACTTTTTCCATCTTTTTTACTAACTCGCAGTCATAGGTACACGCATATCCTTATTCTTACAGGAGCCTCTGTATGTTTGTATATATTTACACACATACAAATATACAAACGTCTCCTCAGACGTAAGCAAAGACGAAAGCAAATGGATCGCAACTGTTCAGTTGCATCACGGGTACAAGTTATTTGTTTTAAATAAGTTGTTTAAGAACGTCGTCAGGTTCTTGGATTTGTTGTTTTCCGGAGTCCGTTTAAGCTGTTCCTACCCGTCACTCAACACACACGCACACCTTTTAACTTTAAGACTCTTGTTCAACAAAAACCTGGAAAGACTATTGACCTTCACTCAAGGTATTTATTTTGCATTACTCACAGAACAATATTCACCCAGTGTAAAAGATATCCTTAAGATCTCTGAAGTTCTTAGACATTGATGCATTAGGTGTGTCGAAAAGTGTCCAGAAAACAAAACGTTTTCAACTTGAATTCAGTCTCTAGTTTTGAAAAGAATATCACGAAGAACTTTCGCACACACTGAAGTTTTCATTATTCATTAGCAGATCATCTGTCAAAAAGATGTGTTTTTCTAAGTATGAATCAGTACATCTGAACAAGATAAGTCTATCTAAGTGCGCTGAATAGAGCCGGAGTATGTGGCGCTCTGCCTACGATCAGAGTATTTGTGCACACTGCCTAAAGAACAGAATATATTTACGTCCTACCCACAATCAGAGTATATGTGCGCTCTGACGAGGGCATGAGTATTTATACGCTTTGCCTTCGATGAGAGTAATTTTCCGCTTTTTCTACGATCAAAGTGTCTTTTCGCTTTAGCAACGATCAAATTATCAATGCCCTCTGCCAAAGATCAAAGATTCTTTTTCACTCAGGCTACGATCAAAGTATTTTTGAGTTAATCCTTAGATTACAGTATCTTTCCGTTCTTTCTACGATCAAAGTATCTCTTCGCTTTGGCTAAGATCAAATTATCAGCATACGAACACGGTACTTTATGCTCTGTCTACGATCAAAGTATCTTTCTACTCTGTTAACGATCAAAACATCTTTTCGCTTTCCCTACGATCAAGGTAACTTTGTGCTTTTGCTACGATCAATGTATCTTTGCGCACTGTCTATAAGCAAAGTATCTTTTCACTCTACCTACGATCAAAGGATCTAATCGCTTTCCCTACGATCAAGGTAACTTTGCGCTTTTGCTACGATTAACGTATCTTTGCGATCTGTCAACAATCAAATTAACTTTGCGCTCTGTCTATGATCAAAGTATCTATTCGCTCTATGACCTGAGTATATATGCGTTCTGCCTATGACCTGAGTATCTATGCGTTCTGCCTATGACCGGAGTATCTATGCGCTCTGCCTATGGCCTGTGTATCTATGTGCTCTATGACCTGAGTATCTATGCGCTCTGCCTATGATCATAGTATCTATGCATTCTGCCTATGACCTGAGTATCTATGCGCTCTGCCTATGACCTGAGTATCTATGCGCTCTGCCTATGACCTGAGTATCTATGTGCTCTAACTATGACCTGAGTACCTATGCGCTCTGCCTATGTTCATAGCATCTATGCGTTCTGCCTATGACCTGAGTATCTATGCGCTCTGCCTATGACCTGAGTATCTATGCGCTCTAACTATGACCTGAGAATCTATGCGTTCTGCCTATGATCATAGTATCTATGCGTTCTATCTATGAACACAGTATTTGTTCCCTCTGCCTACGATCAAATTATCCTTATAGTCTGACTAGGATAAGAGTGTCTGATCGCTTTTGACTATGAACAAAGTGTTTTTCCAAAATATATATCGCCCAAATATCTCGTTTTTCTTCGTGATGTGTACTTAAATGAAGTAGTTTTGTTACTTTCTTTAAATGAATTTTTACAAGGTGGGCAATAGTCAGCTTTTAAAACTGCGAAAGAGCATTGTGTTGAATGATTATACTCTTTAACTTAAAACTTCTTGGTTGTGACTGTTGCTAGTCAAAAATGCCTCCGACCAAAACCTGCAATAATTCTCTGCGTGTATATTAACACTATCATCAACGGTAAAAGGATCTATAATTTTATTGGCTAAAATGTAATCCCAAAACATTTCTCTCATTCTCCACCACGTTGTCATCTGTCTACCTCCTTGGTTATTTCTCTGAAGAATTCAGCTTCTAGTTCAGCCATCAACTAAAGCCAATAGAGTTTTACAATTATCACTAAAAATTACTGTCGACGGATTATTTTGCATGTACTTCACGAAAATTACATGTTACGCTTTGTGATGTTTACTTAAATGTGATAGTTTGGTTGCTTTCATTATGGTCTGTCCGTATATGTCTCTCAACTCAAGTCTATTCATATATATATATATATTTATCTTTCAATTAATATCTATATATCCCGTTTTATATATATCTAATTATCTATATGACTATCGTCTTGTCCGTCTATCTGTGTATTCTAACTCAACCTGTTCATATATATCTATGTCGGTCTTTTAATATCTGTCTATGTCAAGATGGTTGAGTAGAGGATGATATATATATATATATATATATATATATATATATATATATATATATATATATGTGTGTGTGTGTGTGTGTGTGTGTGTGTGTGTGTGTGTGTGTGTGTGTGTAAATACATATAGGATTAATATAAATATAAAATTTGGCACTTAGTCGTGATATTGAAGGTAACATAAAAGAAAGAAGCTGAGATTCCCATGGACCGAACCTGTGAGCAACGACGTTTTAGAGAAAATAAAAACAAAAGGACACTTAGACTCAACATCAGGAAGAGACAATTGAAATTTCTAGAGCAAATCATGAGGAAAGAGAACTTAGAAAATTTGACACTCACGGAACATATTGAAGTCAGAGGGAAAGTGGAAAAGAGCGCATGAGATAGCAGAACATGGTTTATGCGAGATGACAAAAAAGACAAAATTTACGAAACGCTACAAATGACAGGAAATTGCGGAGCGCCATGATCGCCAACGTCCTGAATGGACACGGCACATAGAAGAAGAAAAAAAAAACTACTAGCTGCGTGTTTCCTTTTCGATCTAATGTTACGCACAGTTTATTCAATTACTCATAATTCCTGTCTCGTTCCGCATTTTGCTGGATAAAAGTCTCATCTTGAAGGGATCTCTTCACTTCCAACAGTCGCGTCTTTCCCCCCACTACCTTCAACATGGAAGTAGTCGATGCTTCCAAAGAGAGAGGATGTAGACAAGAGTGAATTACCGACATCCGTTGGTCGGGAGATCTTCGTCAGCGAATAACGGAAGTGACACCTGACTATCATCTCCAAATTTCTGCAATGAATTGCCTCTTTGCAAATCCTGATTAGACGAAATAAATACTGTTTTAAAATAAACTGAGCGTCTACCCAAATACGGGTAACGACTAAAAATAACGTTTGAAGTAATAAAAAAATATGTAGCATTAAAAAGATAAAATAAAACCCATTAATTCTTTAGAAATGACTTTGTTTTCGTTTCGGATACAAAACGAAGTAGATATGGTGATTTTCTAAGCGTATCTTAGATGTGGCACAAGGCCAAAAGCATAAAGCACCCAGTAGGAATCGAACTCACTCTTCAGTTGTAAATGATCTAACGAAAATCTAAACTAGCACCTTTCTTGATTGTGAAGCTCTTCGTAACCGAATAGTCAAAGCAAGCTGGATCAGACAGTAATTTTTCCAGCAAAAGGAAGTTCGAATACCGGTATCCAATGAAAATAACGTTTGTATATATATATATATATATATATATATATATATATATATATATATATATATATATAGGACAGGTAAAAAATCCGTGGGTAATTAATCCAATATAACTTTTATTATAGAGCATATAAGCGAATTACAATTAATGAGATTCAAAATTAATTGTATTCACAATTCGCAAGAAGGCATAGATAGAGAAGCCATGGTTATATAATTTTGACTTTTTGTTTAAGAACGATATAAACAAGAAAATGCTGAACAACGTAAAGTTTTTCATATTTTATAAGTAGACTGCATTTGCACAAGTGCTTAAAACTTACCCTAATTTTTATGGTGTGTGTGTGTGTGTGTGTGTGTGTGTGTGTGTGTGTGTGTGTGTGTGTGTGTGTGTTTGCTTGTAATATCGCATTTTTGCTTAGGGGTGAAAAAATGTTCAAAGGTTAAATATATTCAAGAACGATAAGATAAAGAACAAACAGGAAACGTTTATAAACCTAGCATGTTTCGCTTTTATTAAAGCTTTTATTAAAGCTTCATCAAAGAATTTTTCCGCCATATTTCATTTTCTGACGAAGTTTTAATAAAAGTGAAACATGTTAGATTTATAAACATTTCCTATTTGTTCCTAATCCTATTCTGCTATCGGATTGCTAACCTTCAAGAATATAATCATTATTTATAGTGACAAAAGTTCTCTATTAAAATAATTAGTTCATAAATTCTTGAAAAATCTACAGTGTGATTTCAAGTTTCATTTCAAGCTATTCGGTTATACGGAAAATCTACAAATTTACTCTTCGCCTCCAGAATAAGTTTCCGGTAATAGGCATCATTGACACGGCATTTTCATTAAAAACTATCGATTCTAAAACCGCCATCGTTTACTTAGATTTTTAAATTTCTCTGTGATGGAAATAATTGTTATATTTAGAATCTTACTTTGGTTAAATACAATAATCGATTACGTCAGGTTAGTAGATTTAACGATTCTCTTGAATTTTTCAAAGTCTAAGTCAATCCATCTTTTTCAATTTTCTTTTTTATCCAGAACTAAATATATATGGCTTATATGAATATTTGTTTTTGGTGCTAATATAGCGTGAGGTCTACCACCCGTTACACGTGTTTAGAAAATGTGAGACATAAATATCCATGCTAGACCTGACCTGATCCATGTTAGACTTTACCTGATCTGATGGCCACGTGAGGAGAGAGGAGGGGCTCGACATATTGAAGTAGACCTCACACTATAGTAGCACCTTATTTTTTGTTAGCCTTTCCACTGTTATTAACATCAAGAACATTTTTATAGTTTTAATTGATACACACGCAAACACACAAATATATATATATATATATATATATATATATATATATATATATATATATGAACCTAAAGAGCCAGTCAAACCTACCTAGGTTTCACCTAAGCGGATCATCAGGCACACTGGCCAGTGTACCCTGACGATCCGCGTAGATGAAACCTAGGTAGGTTTGCCTGGCTCTTTAGATTCATAGTTAGATTTTCTCTATTTAGTGTATTGAGCACTTTATTTAGTTACTTTTGCTTTACTCGTCTTGGAGATTTTTTTCTTTGGACCCTGAGCTTGGATTCTGGACGATTGTTTTCGCCTCAATTACATGTTCTTAGTTCTTTCTTTTTTTTCATCCCTTATTTTTCCTTGGGTATTGGTTTGTTCATTTACAAGCCAAAACACCTAAGGTTTTTCCAGACGAGTATAATTACTTATATTTATAATATTATTATTATTATATATATATATATATATATATATATATATATATATATATATATATATATATATATATCGAGAAGTATAAACATTCACTTACTGATACCCTTTGACGTGGGACAGTGTGAAAATCTTGGCTCTGGAGTCGGGATGCTGAAGGGAACATCAATCAGCTAAGTGACAAAACTTTTACTTGGATTAATTATATATATATATGTGTGTGTGTGTGTGTGTGAGAGAGAGAGAGGGGGGGAGTGAGAGAAAGTACTAAAAACTTAAATACTTACTCACACTTTGTAGTATAGGCCCATTTCCTTTATTAAGGATAGTAGGTCATTGTCACCGGGTTTTCCAACAGGTCTCTAATATTGATGTCGCTATACAAAAAAATTGAACATTACTTAATACGGTAATCCCATTAAAATACTCTCGTAAAATTATTCAATCATCAAAATTTTATTCCTGTGTTTAAAGTAACCAAACGCGACCTTCCAACTTAATTGCATATTTCGAAATAAAACAACAATAATTGCTTCGATTCATTTTGATTCAATTAAATCTTTGTAGCTTCTAAAAATATCAGGGAACCCCTTGACCAAGCAAAGAGTGTTACATGGAATGAATCAAGCGATAAGATGAAAAGTCTGGAGAAAGCACTACATGTGGAAACTCCTTATCAGCTCTTTAATCGTTCGTTCCGTCGCTGTTGGAAAATGGTAATGGGGTGTTATCTGCATTACTTGTCTTTTATTACCCAGAATTCTAATACTTTCTGTTGTATTATATAGTAACAGTTAGTCTCAAGTAACTCACAATCAAGACTTTCTTCTTTTTCTCCAGATCTCGGTTAAATTGAAATGTTGAAGGCTGAAATGGATCAAGTGAAGATTTTCGTCGTTTTCGATTCTCGAAATAAATCAGTTTTTTGTCACGAATGAAAATCTTATGTTTTTTCTGTGTCGAAAAGAGAAAAAAAAAGTGTTCACACGCTGACCGATGTACGTTCTCTTAGGTTTATATTGAATCAATTTTTCCCGTTTCTGAATTATAGAAAAAAGAAAGAAACTTAAAAAAGAAAACTTGCAAAATATACCTAAAATTCTGTAAAATATGCTACTATCGACATTTTTTTTTAATCCTATAAACCCAAACAATGCAATAAAATCCATTATGATGCAAGGGGTTACTCAATGTGAAAGAAACAGAGAGGACAATAAAAGAACAGGAATTAAAAAGCCAGAACGATTAGCATTTAAATTTTCGAAGATCATAGATGACCGGAAAGAAAGAAGCCAGAAGAGAGTTCCATAAGCGGGAAGTGCAAGAGATAAAAAAAAACTATCAGCATAGAACTTATAGTTACATGTAGCAATTTCAACAGTAAAACGATAAGATCTAGCTATCTAGTCTAGTACTGCGCCTAAATTCGTGAAGAGGATGTACAAACGAGGAAGGCGATATTTATTCTGTACAATACAGAAATGTGGCACAAGGCCGAAAAGGGGATTGGGGAAAGGACGGTCTTCTTCTGTCTTAACTATAACTTAGCTAGCCGCAAACACTGACCCAATCGTACGAAACAATATTCTTTACACCAAAACAACACAACGAGGAAAGCTCATCAGAACAATTATCGCGAAAATATTTATAGACGAGGCAAAGGAAAGCAATGTTACATCTGTGAGGAGGTAACTGAAGCCGAAATGCCAGTTTAGGACTGAGGATGTTGTAGATTTTGCTTCGGATTTTCTCAAGAATCTCTAGATACAAGACAAAAGCACGCGACCAAATGTGGCAACAATATTCGATGCACGGACGACTGGTACAGTTATAAACACATTGTAAATGCTAGTTTCACACCTCAAGCAATCTTCAAACATTTTTTCACTACTCGTTTACTTCGAGAAATATACATCCCGTGTTTAGTATCTCTCCTGCGGGATCTAACTAAGGAGTTTATTGCCCGATGCCTGAGGCGTCCCCAAAAGAGTAAGTGCTAGAGGGTCTTAGGCAGTTTTTCCACGGCATTGCCGTTAAACCCACTTTAAACTGGCCTTATGTCGCATTCGGTAGCGACGTGTGTACATTGAAAAATATAAGAAAACTAACCTTGATGTAGACCTCCGTTTTGAGTCTGAGGTCCTGTGGGAAGATGAAAGAAGGCATAACGTCGCCATCACTAGTGATCACGCCAAACACCTTCGTAATCACAATTAGACTCATCCAACTCTTTACGAATCCTCTGCACTGTCATCAGATTGACACCCAAGCATTGAAATGTTCATATTAGAACTTCCGGCGCGAATACCAAGCAGTGTAACATGCCGTTTCCAAATTTCTAGTGGAGTGAATGGCATCATGGTTCTCTTTTCCTGCCGAGGGTGCCCAACTGACCCTACTATAATGTACAGTCAACAACAGCAAAAACAATGCGCTTAAAAGGAAATTAAGAATATAAAATGGCGACAATTTACCCATCGCTACATATATATATATATATATATATATATATATATATATATATATATATATATATATATATATATATATATTTTCTTTTTTCTTTAAATATGTTCCTATTTGCTCAGAACTTGTAGATACACACGTACCTATACACTCCAAATCTGAAAGTCACACACGCGCGCCCAGAAATATCCCGCGTAGGCGATCACTTAAATTTTAATTACCATCTTCACTCGCCTGGAACTCGACGGTGCGTGTTTGACGTTGACCAGCCACATCTGTAAGGCGTTCGTTTTTCGCAACCAGACGGAATCATTACCCTCACATCAAGCAAGCCCAGCACAAATACAAACAAATGAAACAGCTCTCTATGGTGCTAGATGACAATTTGACGCCTGACACATCGACGATTGCTACATTTAGAATGCATACACACACACACACACAGATACACACACACACACATATATATATATATATATATATATATACACACCTGGTCAAAATCTTAAAACCAGATATAAAAGGGTTAAAAAATATAAAATACTGTTACTTTAATCAAAATATATTTGCGAAACATTTACATTTAATTAGAAAATGTAGTTTATCAATAAACAAGTGAACATTTTGAGCTTTTAATTGATTAATTTAAACATTAGAAAAAGATATATATATTTATATATATATATATATATATATATATATATATAGTTGTATATTTAGGCACACAATCCTTCGTTTATGCATGTTTCGTTAAAAACGACAGACAAGGTACTACGGTTAAGCTTTTTATTTAATTTTTCTTGTGTTCAAACAAGAGCTTTCTTTTCTGGACAAAGGGTAGGTAAAAACTGTTCAAATGTTTTATAGTTCCGAGCGTCCATAGTGATTATTATCCCGAGCGCTTAGCCATTTTCAAGGGGAAGGGTAACGTTCGTAATAACAAGGACATTTAGAAATATTTGTCTTGTTTCATGTCCTGCATTGTGTGAAAGTAGTATTAATTTCATACTTAGTTGAGTTTATGTTCAGTTTCTGAATACAGACATATATATATATATATATATATATATATATATATATATATATATATATATATATATAGGAGTCTTCAGATGATATCAACTCGACCAAGAACCAAGAAACCCTGTTTGGTCAGATTTTCGGTGTGAAACAATGTTTTACATCACCTTTAAAAACGTGAAAATATTTTTATGACCCTGGTTTTTGAAAGCTTTTTGACGGTTCTATGGCATAAACTCATCATCAGGCAACAGAAAATTAATTATGTTTATATACAGATAAAGAATTAACTGATTTATGTTAATCCAACATTCATATATATATATATATATATATATATATATATATATATATATATATATATTATCCCTCACCGCTTGCACGACTCTGAGTTTCATTCGTGAAGCATGTGTAACGGTGGTTTCCTACTCAGCACCTGATGATTGCGACGTACATGAAACTCAGAGTCGTTCTATCGTTGAGGGTTTTGTGAATATTGCTACTGGAGATGTCTCAAAGAATACGAGACTTCATAAACAACATTGTTTTTACCAATTGAGTTTTTGTGAAGTCTCCATTTATTGGTAACGATTATATTAAATATTTTAAACTTTTTGTAATGAATAATAAATGTAAGGTATATATTGAAATTATTAAATGATGTGGCGGGGAATGATATTTTAATAACATTTTCATTGTTAAAAGTTAAGTTTATTCTGGTTGTTAATAATAGTTTTGTTTTTCATTTATAACAAGATGGCCGTTTATAATGTTTCCAAGATTCTTTGAAACCAATTTTATTTGCTAATCGACGCCATGTTTGAGGAAATTATTGTTGATATGTGTTCATTTTACCTTGTTCAATTCTTTATGAAATAATGCGTACACAGAAGAAATTATTTTGCTCCCTTAATCATATTTTTTACATCTATTTTATAATTGTGACAAAATTCACTATTGTAATTGAGCAGACAAGATGATTCTTCTGAATTTTCCACGAATAAAATAGAAAATTATGACTATTCGTATCTACTAAAACGCCGAGAAATTTCTTTTAATCGAATTTAACCCAAGTTAGGCATGAAAGCTACTAAGACCTAAGGGGGTAGTGTGTTGGAGAGAATTATAAAAGTGTTAGTGAGGAACAATAGAAGAGTAATCAGGAAGATAGTAGATAACGATTGACACTGCATTTAAATTTTTGAAGATCAAACTTGTCAAGAAAGCTGAAGAGAGCTCCACAAGCGAGAAGTGCGAGAAAAGAAACTGTTGACCTAGAATTTACGGTTATATCTAGCCAGTTCAACTGTAAACCGATGGGACCATTTTGATAATCTCGTAGTGTGCATAAAAATTTATAAAGTCTAGGTACCGTAACAAAGAGATCATAGGAACAACTACCGATGAAAGTATTTATCGAAAAGGCACAGGGAAGCAACTTTACGGCGGTGGGAAAGTGACTGATGCAGAGACGCTAGGTCAGGACCAATAATATTGCAGATTCTTCTTTGGATTTCATCAATAATCTCTAAATATAAAGCAGGAGCACAGAACCATATGTAGCCGAATTGTAGAAAAAATATTTTTAAAATTCCCAAAGTCTCTCGTTTTTCGCATCTGTAGACGCATCAACATAAACATAAACTTAGTTCGGTGAAGACCTAAAGGACGAAACGCGTCACACGACAACTTTTCCCAATTTATTCATACTTGTTTCTCTTAGAATTCATATATATATATATATTTCCAAGATGATAGAATCCAGGGTAGAGCTCAATGTTCAGGACAAAGCAAGAATATAATATAAAAGGCTCAAACACTAATATTCCATGGAATATTAGTGTTAGAGCCTTTATATTATATTATATATATATATATATATATATATATATATATATATATATATATATATATATATATATATATGTGTGTGTGTGTGTGTGTAAAATATATAGAAAATAGGAAAAGAACTCGTTAGCCTTGGAATCATATTTTAAATAAATAATTATATATATATATATGTGAGTGTGTGTGTGTATGTATGTATATATATATATATATATATATATATATATATATATATATAAGACTTGTTTCATTTCTACTGTGTTTCGACAAATAAACTGAAGTAAGACCTGAAATAGTTTTAACCGTCATCCAAGTTCTAATTCACGTATTTGTAAACTATTTGTCATCTGTATACATACATATATATATATATAGTATAGATATAGATATATATATATATATATATATATATATATATATATATATATATATATATATAGAGAGAGAGAGAGAGAGAGAGAGAGAGAGAGATTGTCCATATATGCTTCTTATAGAATGTAGATGTAAGCTTATGAAAGTAATTTAAAATATTCATAATAATAATAATAAAATTAAAGACATCAGTAATTCCAGTTGTGGTTAAGGTCCTGGGGTTTGATTGGAAAAGGTTCTGATAGACTCATTGAAGGAATCCCTGGTATTCAATGCCTTAAATAAATGCAAAGGATTGTACTCGCAAAAGAAAAGGCTCACAACTTACGAAGGGCTTTATCTATGTAAAATGCATTTCATCATGGGCTCTTTTATTTTTATTTTTTTACAAGCATATAATCACCCATACACATATATGAATACCCGTTAAGCAAGTACTCACACGCCCACTTATATGCATATACAGTCCGTCTGAAGTTATTATGCAAATCACATAAACTTCACTAACTGGAATTTGCTTTCAACATTTTTCTTTTAATTTTAAACGACTAATTTCGTAAATTACATCGGATGCTTTAGTACACATCATCATTGATGTTTCTAGCCGAGGTTCATTAGGGGGTCTAGGTTCATTCAACATCATACCCCTTTCTTATCGGTGACCCAGCTTGACTTAAATTTTTTGTTAGTTTCAACCTGTTATATTAAAGATATTAGATTTATTATAAAAACTGCAGTCTGACATTATTATGCAGATTAAACTAATATTAGATTAAGACTTCTGAATCAAATAAAAACTATTTTTCTATTTTTCCATATGTGTTGAAAGATGAGTAATGGAAAAGATCTAATAAATGCTGAAAAAAAGGAATTAACAACGTTATAGAGTGAGGAAATGTCCATACTGGATATCTCAAAGGAGATTGATCCGAAGTGGAAGCTGGTTGGTGTAAAGAAACAAATTAGATACTGGTTTGGAGAAATGACCAAAATGACCACAGAGGAACGTTCAGTTAGCAAGGTCGATTTTATTGTTTTTAAACACAATTCTCCATGATCTTGCTAACCGAACGATCCTCTGTAGCCCAATCGGTTAAGGCACGTCAGGCTATATGACAGTTCCGTATAGGATAAAGGTTCGATTCCTGTCGGAGGACGCATATTTTCTATGAAAATTTCCCGGACATTCAGGCTGGTAAATGTTGTTAATACAGTTTATTATAAACAGAGCATTTTCTTAAATATTTGCATCTATAAAAAGAAACTTAAAAACGTAAAAAATGTCTTAAATAATTGTCGAACTTTGTCCATTTCATAATGCATACATATATATATATATATATATATATATATATATAGGGGCTCGATGAGAAAATTGTCGCCATTTTATTTTTTAATTCCGCGCATGAGTATTGTTTGTTTTTGATTTTGTTGACTGCTCAGTATAATAGGGTTAGTTGGGCACCGTCTATGAGAAAAGGAGCACCATGACGCAATTCAATCCACCAGAAATTTGGAAACGTACTGCTTGGCATTCACACCGGAAGCTCCATTACGAACAAAGTGTTTGGGTACCTTAATAAGTTCACGACCTAATGATGAAAAACCATTCATTTTAAGCAACGACTATTTATCTTTCAACACAATCTCCTTCTTTCCAATGCACTTAATTCATTTCTTAATTTTATGTAAATCAAGAAAATCGTAAAAACAAACAACAGAGAGGTGTCGAGGATGTTTGGTTGTAAGAAGATTTCACTATGTGTGTGTGTGTGTGTGTGTGTGTGTGTGTGTGTGTGTGTGTGTGTGTGTGTGTGTGTGTCATTTGCGTGAGCACTAAACAAGTACAATAAATATCTAAAGGCGACAGGTGAGCTTTTACGGTCAACGAGAATACATACATCGGGCATAATTTTCTTTTTAAAACGTTTATATATTTTGGCCTATTTCCAAGTAAGTGAAAAAAAAGACGTAAGTGACAAACTGCATTTTCTTATCAAAATAACTCTTTCGAACAAGAGACATTACAAAACACACTCCCTTCTTTTCACGCTGTAACACGTAACAAGCCTTATGACAGATCACCTGTCAACTTATCTCTTTAAACCGGATATCCGTGTCTTCTTTGGTCAATGTATCCATATGTACAACTAAAGTTTCCAAAGTGCAGATCGTTTCTGTTAAGCGGCCTAATATAAAACATACACAAGTGTTAAGTGCTGTTTATATACGTAACATCGCCGGCTGTTTATCATATGGCTATTGTTGTGAAAATGCTTGAAAGTTTTTTCCTTGGGACATAGATTCTCAATATTAGAGCTATGTGATTTTTCAACAGACTTATATAATTTTCAACTTTGCTTTTTTTTTCTTCTTCTTCTTCTTCTTCTTCTTCTTCTTCTTCTTCTTCTTCTTTGTGCCGTATCTCTTAAGAACGATCATGGCTCTCCACAATTTCTTGTCTTTTGTAACTCTCAATAAATTTTGTCTTTTCGCCATCTCTCCCAAACCTTGTTCCGCCATATATTTACTCAAACTCGACAGGTAGGTTATGGGCTATTTCAATCTGTTCCTCCTGCTGTCAGTTTGTTTTGTGTGTATCAAAATTCCGAATCCTTCTTTCCACATTATGTGCTATAAAAATTTCAACTGTCATTTTCTGATGTTAAGTATAAGTGTTCTTTTTGTTTCCATTTACACTAAAACTCTGTCATTCCTCACATGTTTCTTCCATAGTATTCTCATCCTCCTTCTGTATGACTACATTTCTGTTGCATCAAGTCTCTTCATCTGTGAGGTGATTGTCCAGCGTTCACTGCTATATAAGAGAACTGATATTACATAACAGTTCAGTACTCTTTTTTTGCCTTCTTTATTAAATTAACAACTGTTCTTCTGAGCTATATAAAAGAAATGTTGCTGATCACATTCAATCTTTGTTTTGACATTGTTGTTGTTTGTTTTGTTTGTTTATTTTTAGGATATAAATGGGAGAGGTGCTTGAAATAGTCTAGAAAGAAAGAAAGTATATAACTATATTTTCAAAACGAACTCAAGTTTTAAAGTAACCACAAATATTTAAATAATTACTGAGTTTAGCTTAAGTATGGCACAAGGTCACAAATATAGAGCATCTTGGCAGGATCAATTACAATGCACCAGTGGATTAGTTTACAAGACGAGGTCATCAGACATCGTGCTACGGTATGTGCACTAATCTATAATATTGTATCATAATTTTAAGAGCCATTTCTAGTCTACTAGGCTTTTCCCAAATTTTCCCATGATAACTGTGACTGTGTTATTCTCGCCATGTCTTACCAGCAAACCCAGCTATTTCATCTTCTATCTGGTCTTTTCGCGCTATGTTTGCTACATAATGGAAATTAAGCATCCTTTTGCTCCATCTGTTATCTTTACCTCTGGCTATGTTTTCCCCCACCTTTTTTAATCTCCTATGATATCTTTTATTTTAGTCTGTTCTCTGTGGTGATCGCTTGGAGTTATCATAACCATTGTTCTTTCTATTGATATTTGTGTGTTTCTCAGTTTATTTTCAAGTGATTTTGTTAATTTTCATGTTTCGCTTCCATATGTCATAGCTGGCATTATATATTCATTATACACTTTAGGTTTTAAGGATATTAGAAATCTGCTTTTAAATATATATCTACTTCATGCTTTCGACCCTATCGTTTTATTTCCTTATCATGTATTTTATTTAATGCTGTCGCTAATCCTAACTATATGTACTCCTGGAATTCTTCCAGTTCTCTGTCTTCTAAGATAATAATCTTTTTATGAACGTTATAATTGAACGTTCATTTTATTTGATTTATGTTTATATTTTGAAGCTATATTGAGACTTGCTCTATTTCATGTAAACTTATCTGATGCTTCTGATAATAAAATATTCGGCATTCATTGGCCGAGCAACAAGTGCTATCGCCGTTTGAAGTTCATAAAATCTTTCTCTCAAAACAAGATACATAAAAATAGATCCAGTAGCTGTTATACCTCATTCTATTATTAATGGCGGTTTCCTTCCCCATCTTTTGTTGGAAGTAGTGTGAAACGTGAACATCTTGATTATCTCACTATTTTCTCTTCGAGTGACATGTGCTATCTATTTTAGTCGTTGCTATTATGGAAAGTCACCAAGTGATGTGGTTTCCATTATTTGGTACAGTTCTCTGTGATTCTGTAGCACCAGTCAACAAGATATGAAGAAGGGTGGTCCTCGCTAAGATCTACAGGCTTGCCTTGTCAACAGTCATTTATCTCAACACTGGATACAAAACACTCAAAACCGATTTTCAATTGTGTTTTCAGTCTCTAATCTTAAAAAGGTACGCTGGAAACATTTACACAACCTAATATATATATATATATATATATATATATATATATATATATATATATATATATATATATATATATATATATATATATGTTCATAATGTATTATACTTATGAAGAATAAATGCTCATTATCAGGAATAAAGCATTTGAAGTTATAACAGTGAAGACATAGAAATCCACATTATATATATATATATATATATATGTGTGTGTGTGTGTGTGTGTGTGTGTGTGTGTGTGTGTGTGTGTGCAAAGATCCACTAAAGAATGACCATACCATCATGAAAAAATACCCCAAACTTAATAAAAATAATGCTTTATTATAAAAAAAATCTCTATATTATTAAAGTAGAACAAAGGATTTTGATTTTTAAATTATATTTTTTAATCCTTTTTAGAACCTTCAAATCTTTCTCTGTGTGTGTGTGTGTGTGTGTGTGTGTGTGTGTGTGTGTGTGTGTGTGTGTGTGTGTGTGTGTGTGTGTGTGCTCTGTCCATAAAATAGTATAGGAAAAATTGGCGTATTTTACTGAAACTTTCAGGACTTATTCACAAATGAATGAAATTATTTATTTATAAATGTTTCTTTTTAAAAAAATATTGATAAAATTATTTTTTTCATCTGTTATCCCCGATATATTTAATTTCATGAAATTTCGAGAAATTCTTTTTGTGCCGCTTAATGCTTTCATTAGTTCAAACCAAAAGTCCTTGGAAAATTTAAATGAACATTTTTTTAAACAGTATCCCTAGTTACCTAAAGTCTTATCCAAATCGTAAAATAAAATATGCAATAAAACTAAGACATTATTTAATTAGAAAAGTTTTGATTGCTTTTATGAATAACATATATTAAGGACACAACTTATGAAAAAGATTTTCGATGAATAATAAGTTTTTACAAAAATAGTTTTCATTTTTTTTTTATTTTAATTAGAACAATTTATAAAGTTTCAAATCTTTTAAAATTCTGTATTAATTTATGCCGGTTAGGTCGTATTGTTAGTAAGTAAAAACTATATTTTCTAATTATAAATGGTGAGGTTTACTACTATTCAGCTATCTTCAGTATCTTAAAAAGAATTTTGAATTTTTGTGTGTGTGTGTGTGTGTGTATAAACGTGTGTTAAATACAAGACATTATCAGAAAACATAAACGGTAGCTATAGTAAATTTAAAGCAAAGTACCTATAATTCGATAAAACATTAGGTTACTTAGAATATTTTCCTAAATTTTTAAGATTACTTGGTAGTTAAAAATTATATAAAAAAGGGGAACACGTTACAATCGTAAAGTAATTTTTAAAATTATGTCCCCCGTAGAAAAATTTCCGGCTATCAAGTGAGCTCTCAGGTTGTCAATAGAACTGTCAACACATCATAACACCTACCTCCGTGTTAAAGAATGCATTTCTGTGATATTTAAATTAAAAGTAATATTTGTTTCAAATCAGATTAATTAAACTTTAAATCAGCTAATATTTCTCAAATAAAGTATCAGAAACGCATATTTTATTTTTGAAATATGTTTTAAAGAAAATTACGTTGTGCTGAGAGAATCGCACATATGGCTAAAATCAGCCATTTTTAGAAATTAAAAAACTCCTTCCAATCTATTTAAATTCGTTTTAAAATAGGGCAAAGTAATTTGCTTGTTGGAAATAATAAATTATCTATCAACTTGAAATTAAAACTAAAATAAAAGCTTCTTTTAAACTTTATGTATCGCGATTATTGAGCGGTACCTATATACATGGTTTGATGGGTAAATTGTCGCCATTTTATATATTTAATTTCGTACATGCGCGTTGTTTGTTTTTGTTTCTGTCGGCTGTACATTATAGTAGGGCCAGTTGGACACCGTCTTTGAAAGAAAAAAAAAGCACAATGATGCGATGCAATCCACTTCACGAAAAATTTGAAAATGGCATGCTGTACTGCTTGTCATTCTCGCTGGAAGCTCCAATAAAAACATTTCAGAGTGTTTGGATGTTAATCTGAGGACAGTGCAGAGGATTCGGAAAGAGTTGAATGAATCTAATAATGATTACGAAGGTACGGCAGCTCGGAAAACTCACTCTGATCGTTCTGATAAGAAAAGAACTCCGGAACCAGTTAGTGAGGGCCTCAGACTCACCACGGATGCCTACATCAAGTGTCTTGAAGAGGAAGTGCTGCCCTGGGTCAAGAGAAAACGTAATAGGGAAAATCTGCTCTCTGGCAGTGTAAATAGAACCTTGCTGGGCAGTGACGTTCTCTGTGACCGAGTGGTATAAATCCCGCCAGATCAGACGATGGTGTCCCCTACAAAGGGAGACGTAGGTAATTATTTTCCCTTTTAACTATATGCGCTATCCATTTTAATTGTTTCTGCTGCTGTGAGTGTTCTAGTGATGTTGTTTCTGTTATTTTGTAAAATTCTTTGTGATTCTGTAGTCTATAAAATCTGCTCAAGGATTTTCTTCTTTAAAACTTAGAATATTCGTTGGCTTGATTCCATTTTTAATCATTCTTCTGGGAAAACGTGTGTATGACATTTATATACAAATGGAACACTTTTACAATAAGAATATTCTTCTTAATAAAAATGTCACATAGTTTTTTATGTTTCCAATTACATGTTTGTCATAATTTTCGAATAATTTAAAATCACTTACATTAATTAATCATATATGTAAAATGTAATTCTGTAATAGCTTTATCGTAAAATGATTAAAATTGGCATGTTACTTAACTAGATAATGTTTTTATAGTTTAAAATAAATAATTATAGATTTACAATAATCTGACACGTTAACTGTGGTATCTAATGCAATCGTCATTAATTTCTGAAAAAGGTTTAGGGTCGTTGCAATAAAAATGTCACCTCTACGAGTATCGAAACATATAGGTTCATAAACTAATTATTATAATAAAAAGAAAACAGAAGTTCTCAAATTATATAATAAATTCATAACCAATTGTTCTTCCATACAAATTAAAACCGATCCTAGCAAAATTATTTAACCGCTTCTTTTAGGAGAAATCATTCCCAAGTCTGTGGGACGTGTCAAGTGTATGCCCTATTTTCAAGAATGCGATGAGCGCTCATTCCCGGCACAGTATAGACCCATCATCCTCTTCAGTGTCATTAGCAAAAGTTTTGAAGCTATAATCAACAAGATTGTTGATCACCTCAATACGGACAACCTCTTGAGCGACAAACTGTACGGGTTTCGATCGGATCGGTCCACTGCTGATATCCTAACTGACATTACTCACAAAATTATAGAGGCACTAGACAACAAATATATCTCAATGACGATCGTATTAGATATTTCAAAGGCCTTTCACAAGGTGTCGCATAAAGGGTTACTTCACAAGCTATGAAATCACTGGAAGAGACCTCTCAATTATAAAGTCCTTCATAATGGGTAGAACCCTAAAAGTAGTTATTAACGGCCAGACTTCCTAGGCCCATGTGATCAATGCCGACGTTTCCCAATGTTCACTTCTCGGTCCAACTAGCTTTCTACTTTACATAATTGTTCTGCCAAATATATACTGATCATTTGTAAATATCTATGCTAATGATACAATAGTATATGGGTGTACCTCTGAAACTCTAGACGACCAGAGCTTGGTAGCTTACCTCTCCTCTGACCTAGCTCTAACAGCACAGTGTGGGGGGTGGGGTCATATTCAATGCCTCGCAAAGCAAACTAATGACGTTATATCATCACCGAGTTGTTCCAGAACCGTCACCGATCACGATGAACGGGTGCTCCCCCAGGCCGACTACGTGCCCTGAGTGCCGATTGGGACTTACTCTCCTCAACCCAGACCTCAAGTGGAACTCGTGTATGTACGACCCATTGGTAAAGATGCTGGAAAAATGGTCGGTTCCCTGTACCGCACCAGTAAGTACCTGACTCCTCCTGTTATCCTCTAACTTTAAGAGAGAGAGAGATTAGGCCGAAAATGGAGTATTGCTGCCATATATGGGCAGGAGCTGCCCAGTCTTTATTTTCCATTCTCTATAGTCCAAAAGCGTCTCTGTGTCCATGTGAGTGACGAATTATTTTTTATTTTAACGCTACCTACACAATTCTTAGATGGTAGCAGATTAAAAAGATCCATACGAATGCTGTTTGTGCAAATGTTTATGGACGCACATGTACATTTGTACAATGAATGGTGAGAATTTTTTTTAAATTCCATCATGTCTTCAAAAGCATTTTCTCGAATCCAAAAAGTAAAGACAATGCAATTAATCACCAGCTTCTACTCTCATCCAACATCCTTAAAACGTAACTCAGCAAAAAAGCACGAGAATGGTTTATTCGTCTATCACTTAGGACGGTGTCTGTGAAATATCTATTCGTTGTCTATTCTTGTCAACATTTTTTCATCTGCTAATATATCCTGATGAGTTGTTATCTTTCTGATCAAGTACAAAATAGGGATTCATTTCATTTTTATGCTTTCCTCTTTTTTTACGTGAATTTTATCTTATCTTTCACAGATTCTCTACCTCTGCCATTATCAAAATTACAAGTACATATTCACAAGATTCGGCCTGGCCTAGTTTAAGGCCATAGTTGTAAGAATCTTGGAATATGCTGATGGTGTAAGGGATATACAGGGTGCGATGAGTAAATTGTCGTCATTTTATATTTTAAATACCTCACATGCGCGTTGTTTGTTTTTGATTTTGTTGACTGCACAGGATAGCACGGTCATTTGAGACAGACTGAGAAAAATGAACCATAATGCAATTCACCCTGCCAGAAATTTGGAAATGGCATGCTGTACTGCTTGGCATTCGTGCCGGAAGCTCCAATAGGAACATTTTAGAGTGTTTGGGTGTCAATCTAAGGACACTGCAGAGGATTCAGAAAGAATTGGATGATATATCCAGTCAACATCATGGTGTTTAGAGTGCTCACTAGTGATGCCTCCATTCATACTCTTACAGGGCCTCAAACTCAACACAGAAGCCTATATCAAGTGCCTTGAAGAGGTAGTGCTGCCTTGGGTCAAGAGTGTGGCTGCTGGAAGACCCTATGTCTGGCAACAGGACTCTCCGACATGCCACACAAATAGGAGAACCTAGTCATGGCTACCAGAGAATGCGACCACATCACTACTTATATATGGCCACTTAATTCCCTAGACTGCAACCGCTTGATTATTTTTTGCGGGGTCTAGTTGAGCAAGAGACCAAAAAACTGAAGTTGATCTGAAGGCAAGGATTATGGCAGCATTCACCAACATAAACAAGGAGATCGTCCAGAAGAGATGCAAGAGATTCCGAAGTCGTCTGGAGGCCGTGGTTGAAGCCAATGGCAATTTTATTGAATAAATTTACTCTTCTGTATTTCAAGATATTTTGTGTAATTTTGGTAAATATATCTGTTAAAATGAGATGTCAGTGTTATTTTCATTTTTGCGTAATTTAGACGACAATTTATCCATCGCAATCTCTATACTGGAGCAGAAAGTGTAATCAGCGAGTCGAATCCAAAGTCTGTTGCGTTCACATTAGCCCAAATGTCCTTAGGAAAGACATGAATCTGTCTCTTTTCCCAGTTATTGTTTTAAATAGCAAGGCAGAAACTGGGCCCACTAGCCTAAGATGGCAGGCAAGCCAGCCTAAGAGAAAGAAAATTCCAAACTATGGAGAAGGCAACGGGAAACCAGTTCATTGACATTTCAAATAAGTCCTGGTAATTTACAGATAAAAAAAGACAATGGATCTGTGGAAAGGGATCATCGCCTAGGTTCTGAAGAAGTATAGTATCTTTTATAAAAATGAGTTTTCAGTATTATTTTTAGACTTAGTTGAAGCAAGATGGCGCTGATGCAGGTAGTATATGCATTTATAAAAGTCTGACTAGTCAAAGATAACATAAAAATCTCAAACCATCCGACAGTGAATCCTGCTGACTATCATTCTATAACTGGCGCCTTTAACGGATAAATTGTTGGATTAAAACTCAGGCACAAAGTCAGCTACTCAAGTTCATCTTATGAGCTTCGGACTAATTAGTAATTGCCCGAATGTATAACGGTTATCAGCGAATAAAGTGGAATTGGCGAACTGAGTTCAAACTCTGATCGAGTCTATTACATTTACTTTCGCATTAATATCCTTAGAAAAAGTATGCTATCCAAGGGACGCTAAAACAAAATAAAATAATTAAAAAACAATATATTAGCAAACTGTTCTTACCTTGTGTTTTTGAACATGAAATATTTTATTATTATGTTAATACGAGGAAATACCTTTATTGGAGTTTTGAATACCGTTGATTAACATAACAACGAAATATCACTTTAGTAAATAAGAGAGATCAGGCTGCATATCCAATAAAACTATAAAATCACATTTTTTTTTTTGCTATAAAGGAATATTACCCACCAAAACCAAATAATTTTTTTAAATTACATGTGTTAATCTTCGTTTGTTTCTTTTTCTTATGCAGAATAGGTCAAAATATGATTTTTGCTTCACTTTGTAATTTAAAAAACCTAATTACATAATTGGATTCACTTTTGTACATATTAAAATTCACTTCAGTTTTTTGTTTTTTTTTCTAAATTTCAACCAACAAAAGACTCAAGAGCCATCCAAGTTAGAGGGCTACCGAATGAGGTGTGTGATATGATTGTAAAAGGAGGTAATAGGCAGGGAAGATTTTCAAGATAACTCGACCCATAACTTGAAGAAGATTGTAGTGTTCAGGAAAGCATATACGCAGGATTCCGTTCCACAAGTAGCAGTTCATGGGAAAAAGTGTGCAAAATTTGAGAATGCGTTTAACTTTTGACCTAGTTAATCTGGTAAAAGTCCAAATGAAAATTTTACGCCTATATTCCAAAGTGGTGAAAGACTTCTTACCTTGAAAATCAACATTGGGAATCCTGGCTTTTACTTGAATTCGATCCTCGTTTACAGGTATGTATGTATACATTAGTGCCTCGCTATTACGGACAAAGTTTGAAGCAGCAATCAACTCAGTTTGTAAGGCGTGCGCTCTACAGATTCCACTTTGTATTAATGCCCTTTAGAAAAGCAAAGATTCTTCTCAGAAACTATGGATGAAATAGTAGGGTAGTCTAGACTCTTTAGCCTTGAGTGGCAGCCAGTTTAAAAGGTCAAATCTGAATTCAAAAACGCAAAGAGGGCAACAGAAACCATTCCAAATTCCGCCACCATAAGTCATGGCAATTCACAGACGTTTTTTTTTTTTTTTTTTTTTTGTTTGTTTTTTACTACTGTGCACTCTAAGTGCCACTCAAGGGAGAGGGTTACTAATATTGAAAGGGTTGCATATTATGAGAATATGTAGAATAGATAATGGTTAACCTCGACTTAATGAGGTTAAAATGTTAGCGATTAGGGAAGCATCTCCTCGGGAGGGTGTCCTTTCCACATTGCAACAGTTTATAAAGAAAAGGAATCTATGATTACAAGTTATTTTTTTTTAATTATGATGAGAATGCATTTATTGATTCTCGTTTAACCCATGTGATCTCCCTGGTCGACCAACTTGTAGTAAATTTGCACAATAATAGTCGCCATAGTTAGATGTTCGCGACAGAAAGGCGAATGGTTCTATCGGGGAGGTAGGTTTTATGCGAGTCGGCATATTGAATGCGAAGTATGAAAACGAGACTAGAAATGTGTCTGATTTTATCATCGTATCGTGGCCTCTCGAAATCAAGTGTGTGTAACAACGACTTGGCAGGCGAAACACTCTTGAGTCACTTCGGTGCGGACATGTGGCGTTGGCAGAGGAGAAGGTAAAAGCAATCCTTGTTAGTAGTCCAACAATGGCGTGAAAAAGGTATTCTTGCGCACACAAAAGATTTAAAAAATGAAAACCCACATATTTTTTCGCTCTAGAGAAGTAGTTAGCAAGCTATTCTCGTAGGCCATTAAAATTAAGATCCTCATATATGTAGCCTTGTACCAAACTAAGCTCTATTTAAAGTAAATATTTATTTCAGAATCCTCGTTACGGAGTAGTGTTGCGCGCACATCATTACTTCTTTTATATTCTGTGTCCTTTCACGGTGTTAGTGCTGACGGCCCTCCATAACTTCCTATCATTTGTTTACCTCCTTTCTATTACTACCATCTGTTTTGCTATCCATTTACACAAGATCTTTAGGTACGTTATTCACTGTTTCCCTCTTCCTCTCTTACTGTCAATGCCCTGTGTGTGTGTCAAATAAATTACTAAATATAACCGTACGTTATATTCTAATAGTTTCTTCTCTCGCACTTCTCGCCTGTGGAACTCTCTTCTAGATTCTTATTTTTTTTTGTTTGTTTTTTTTTTGTCGACTGCAATCTGTAAAAATTTAAATGCGATGTAAATTATCATCTTTCCCCTTGGTTCCTGTTTTTTTTTTATTGTTGTTTCTCCTCAGTAACCGTTTCTTTTACTTTATTGTCTTTCATCCCCAGTACCTCCCCCTTTATCGCCTTGCTCGGAGTGAAATGATTAACAAAAATGCCCTCTCTCCTCATTGTGTATTCCAGAAATTTCAACTGTTTCTCATTCCAAGTAAAAGTGACTTTTATGTTTCCATTTTAATTAAAACTCCCTCATTATTCACATACTCCCATATTCTCAGCATCCTTCCATAGAACCATATTTCTGTTGCCTGTAGTCTCCTCTTCATATGGGATGAAATTGTTTAGCATTCATTACTGGAGGATTGATCACATACCATTGTTAATGTAATAGATTCGATCCTGAAGTATACAGCTTCGTACAGTACTAAGATATGTTTATTTTATTAAAAAAAATACCATTATTTACTTCGATTTCGAGTCTCTGAGCAAAATTAAGTAATTTTTATCTTGTCGTAGCGCAGTGTTTATCAAGGCTTGTTTCACCGATCAATACGATTGTACTAAATCCGATGCTTACTGAGTGACCTAGACTTCTACGTTACTATAAAAAGAAGGAAATGTACATATTTTACTTTGATTTCCCGAATGCAAGGCCAATAATCACCCCTAACATACACAATATGATTTTGGTTGTCCCTAGCTTTGCAACATTTTCCTACTATCAAAAGTCAGAACATTTCTCACTGACTTCAAATACGCCAAGCTAAAATCCAAGATGATGGCGCTTATGGTGTTACAGACGACAAACATCATATTGTCAACAGTTAAAGTGTCCATTATATATACTCCTGTCCCAGGGTGTGAGGCACTGAAAGTCCTCGGTGACGCAATGATCAGCCAAAAATTGCGCGAGACAAGCTGGATACTTTCCCATGGAATCCCCAGATATTCTTCTAATTCAGGCAGCATCCGAACTCCTTCGAAAGCAAATCGCATACGTTCAAAATTTTCTATATCTTCCATGACGTTGGCCTCTTTCGACGCATATCTGGACATGTTTTAATACAATTTTTTCTCCAGACATTGCACACTGAATCATCTCTGAGGGGGTTTCTTACTTATTCAAATATTTTTTACGAATGAATGTCCAAGTTTCAAGCAGAGATTTGATGCCTATTCGCAGTGATTGTGACAATCACACTGTACGCAAAGTCGTTCAATACGATCTTACTATGCACTGATTAAACTCGCGGTTTGTATATAGATGAGAGGTAAGTTCCTCTCTGATTGGCAAGTTAAATCAAGACATCGCTTGTGATTGTCCAGATATTCTTGAAACAAGAATATATATTCAAACAAGAATATATATTCAAACATACATAATTCGGCCGATACGGTCGTACACCCGATGGGAATTTATAATGAATCAGCATGAATTTGCAACCACTTATACTGAGAAAAATGATAAAAACTGAAGATGGTATTCAATAAAAACCTAAGTATATATATATAAAGAAATATAGTTTTAAGGTCTGCTATATTTATGGGATAAAGTGCTCAATATCAGAGATAGAGCGTATGTAAATATAAAAGTGAACATTGAAGTCAACACTCAGAGGCGACAGGCTCTTTCATGCTAGACGCAATCGTCAGGCCGCAAGTGTTAGGCCTTTTCCCGACTATTTATAGTGATTTTCCAAGCGTAGCTTAGATGTGGCACAAGGCCGAAACTCGACTATTTATATATACGGGTCAGTGGTGCATTGTGGGTAGTCCATTCTGGCGGTTAATTTTCCGGAAATCGTTTATTTGCTTATTTATTTGGGTTAATTTATTTTACTTGCTTTTATTTTTATTTTTTATTTTATATATTTATTTATTCATATTTTATATATTAATTATTTATTTATTCTTGTAATACAATGTGAGGCAAAAGTCGCTCACCATGGGGTTAATAAATTAATTAATGATTTTTTAAATGTTTGAATTTGTTTTGGCGTTTTCCTATTTTGCAGAAACAATTTTGACAAAATAAGATGAATAAAGTGTCCACCAAGGTCACCAAAACTCACACTCTTTGGTTTTTTTTGGTTTTTTTTGGTTTTTTTTTTTTTGGTTTTTTTGGCTGTGGGGCGATTTGAAATCAGTTATCAGATGCGGGCAAGAAATATTAAGAAATTTAAAGAAAGAATATGGATGCAGTAAAATGAGAGAGGAAACTCTCTAATGTGTTAATGAATCATGCAGGCACAGAATTGAAATGCGTTTAGAAAATATATATATAAATTATATAAATTAGAAAAAATATATATATACACACACACACATATATATATATATATATATATATATATATATATATATATATATATATGATGGACTCTCCCATCGAGTTCGATGTATGAGGTTTCGACGACCACGAACTAATTATCTGCATGCCTGTGACGGGCATGACTTTGAAACCGGCTCAAAAACTGCACAAAAGACCACAAACAGTACATGCTTACTTCTTGATGGTGTATTATTCCTGAATGGCAGCGAGAACGATACTCTGATCTCTTCATAGCTACCTTTTCAAAGTTATATATATATATATATATATATATATATATATATATATATTTGCTATATATATTCAATAAAATGCGTACAAAAGCTTACATTCGTAAAAATGAAGTGCTCAATGCCAAAATACAGACTTTATCTGTATATATATATATAAATATAATTAAATATCTAGCGTTTTACAAAAATGAAGTACCAATTCCATATAAGGAAATAATTAAATATCTAGCGTTTTACATACCAATTCCACCAATCTTTCCTGTGAATAGCAATCATCAGACTGAAATTTGATAGGAATCATACAGTCTGTTCTATTTTATATAAAATATGAAATTGTGGTCTACGGCATTTATCAGACTGGCGCTACAAAATCACAATCAAAGGGTTTTACCAAATAACATAAATCGCCTCACTTGAACACCTTCAATAACAACAAAAGCGGATAGCCCGTGTAAGTATAAAAGGGGAAATAACAATATAATCAAGATGCTCTCTTTCTACGCTACACAAAAAAATAATTGGTTGGGAAGGAAATCCCATCAGTACTAGAAAGAGTGATAACGGTTAGTGTACCTGAGGAGTCAAATTTCATGACAAAAATTTTTTTAATAAAATGATTTTATAAATTTCAGCCGACAGTAACACGGAATATTTCTTGCATGAAAACGGTTATTTCCCCCCCACCTTATCCTTACAATACAATAGGAGGCGTTACTTTTGTAAATGTGAATTGAACGCATACTAGTTCAATTAGAATTTGAACTCGGATCTGCAGATTCGGTTTTCTGTGCCAAGAATTGCTAACTTGACTGCTTCTTTTTTTTTTTTTAATTAGAAAAGCTAACTTGAAAAAAAGATGCATCTAGGCTTCTGTTTACTTGAAAAAATATCTTCATCATCATTAATTATGTATTAACTTTTAAATGCTGTTAATGTAATTTATCCAAACGGAAACATTAATTAATAACAATATCATTAATTAACTTTTTCTTAATTTAATTTTGGTTACTTAAAATTAATATTATAAAGAAAATTTATATATATGTTTTCCTTATTATCAATTGAGTCTGTTTTCATTTTATTGCAAATAGAATTCACTCATCTCAAAATACTTCCCCGCAAAATACTTTCTTCCTATGGTATATGCTGGATGCAACCAACATTAGCAACAAGCCGATATCGAAACTCATGCCAAACTTTCGTAGTACTTAATACGAGAACTGATCAAAAAGTATCAGGACTGCTGCTGTGATAACGGGACTAAGGTACGCAGAGTGAAGCCGCTTGATTCAAATTGACCTTCAGTTCTAACGCGCAGACACACTCACTTATAATGATTATAATTCCGTTGTTTGCAGCAGTGTTTGAAAGGAAAGTGTAGAGTATGGCCGGCTCACCACACCAAAGAGGTTCCATCAGTGACAATGACTTGTGCAGCAGTTTTTGGCCAAAACAATATTCCCCCCAAGTCCAACAACCATTATATTTCTTAGATCTCGCCTCTTGCGACATTTTTCTCAAAAAATCTGAACCAACTTGAAAGGAGTAAGATTTCAAGACGTCGAGGAAATCTAAGCGAACGCAATGAGGCGGCTGCTCGTTATCGCATAAAAAAAAGTTCCAGTAATGCTTCTATCAGTGAAAACGACGTGTGAAGCTTCAGAAGGGAATTACTTTGATGGAGATTAAATGCCGAATTGCTATGCGATGTAGTTTTCTTTTTATAGCACGACTTCCGATACTATTTGATCAGATCTCGTACACGTTTTTATCCAACAGCATACACAAACAAAAACAAACAGACTTTATTAGTTCCAAAGAATTTTTATTGCAAGCCAAAGGTCTCCTTTGTTTCAATATTGTTTTCCTTTCTCATATATATCATTTTTAATGATAAGCTACAATGTGTGAGCTGAGCAAAGATGTACACGAAAAATGATCACTTAACAGCAATTTTATTGATGACTGTAGAGCTACATTGGAGAGAAAAGAGGTTGAGTCATTCATGATGTAAAGAGTCAACAAAAATAAATTACAACACATCAGTGGGTAGGTAGTGTAATATTTTAGACTATTATTACAGGCCGTAAAACTATTTTCTTTTTCTATGTACAGTGTCTCTTCATGGTGTCGGCAATCATGGCTCTCCACAACATCCTTTCTTTGTAGCTGTAGGTAAGGCTTGTATTTTCGCTAACTCTCTTCACCCCTGTTCTGCCGACCATTTACACAAGCTCGTTATGTAGGTTATTCGCTGCTTACCCCCTTAGCATCAATATGTTCTGTGCATGTTCCGCAAAGCGTTCTCCGCATCCTTGTGGTTGACGAATTATTTTCCACCCTACCACCCCTTTCCCACAAACGAAACGTTGCAAATCGATCGCTGCTCTATCGCTATTTCCATGGAAAGCATCCAAACTATTTACATTCCTTAGTATCCCTAGTTCTAACCTTCTCAGCTAAGATCCACTATACCACACACATTGATTATCTTTTTATTCCATTGGTGAGATATAAGTTCCATTCGAGCAGCTTTCCACAAACCACCGCTTTGAGGAATCGACTATAAAGAGGCGACTTCCCCGATCGCTACAATCTTAATCTGTTCAAGTCTCAGTTCAACCTTTATCTTCCCCACGTATAAACTATGTCTCTTACTCTGTAATCTTCTACTTTAAGTGGCTGTTAGGCTTTGTACAGTGTCAACATCATTGTAAAAAAAGTTTTGCTAACAGTAGTAGGGTGACGGTCAGGTAACACTTGTTTCCCATGTACCCCTTTATCGAGTTAATGCCAATGGGATTAACACCCTTCACGCCGTTAATCTCTGACAATAATATTGTTTATAGCCATGAATGATCTTGAGATTGATTGTGGAGTGGCTTTTTGTTGTCTTCTCCACGGTGATTTTATTTGGACACCACGTGCAATTAGCTGGTTATTGATTCATCAAGAGTTTTTCCGCTCTTTGATAGGCCTTATTTTTCATCGTACAAGTTTTGTTAAACACCATCCTCAGTTGAAATAAGTTAGAGTGGACAAGCCGGTTTAGTAGCAGATCTTCTGACAAAAGATTGCCTTTATATATATTTAAGTTTCAAATTAAAGCTCTAAACATTTTTTATATTCAAAGATATTCTTGACTTGATTTTTTCGAGTTAATAGTGAAAGAGAAAAACACCCACTATTTTGATTCAAATAAAGAGTCAAAAAGTGTAACTGGTATCAGAAACATGAAATTAAAAAAAATAAAATTCGTATTCTATATTTTTTTTATAAATCTCCACGTGTGTGAAGTGCAGTTAGCTAGACAAATGTGAGTTTCTGACAACAAAACATTATGATGCCAAGTCACATCCAAAGAAAAGAAAAGAAATTTTTTTTTTTAAATTCAGATTGACTTCTTTTCGAATAATTGATGATGTCGGGAAGATAAATGCAGTAAAAATTATTGTAAATAGTTGGAAAGTTAGTTTTGAATGCTACAGATAAAACCAGGTTAAGCTAACGAACATATTTATGCAAGACAATATTCCTTCACGTTCTAAACATTGCACTTATTGCCGTAAATGTTTTCAAAAGCATAAAATTCATGGTATGACCCATCCAACCTCACCCGATATTAATCTAAATGGCAACATGAGGTTCATCATAAAAATAGTTGTATATGAAAATACTTTAATTTACATTATTTGCGTGCAAGCAATTTTCCTCATTTTTGTTGTTGTAATCACAACGTTTCAGCCGCTGTGATCTCCGACCTTTGTCAGGTGTATGTCGATCCGAGTAACTTGCCGATAATTTTGGCTAAACCCTTTATTTAATTTACAGGTTTGAGTGTTCTGCTTTCACTGCCTATATCTAGTTCTTATTTAATACTGCTCAGTTATTGTTCGCCCCGTTTCCACTGATTCTAAAAAATTAAATGCGAATCGAAATTTTTTTTTTTAATGTGTTATTGTTAACGGATACAAACTGCACGCTCCAAAAGTTTGTATCTGTTAATAATAACACATTTGAAAAATTAAAAAAAAAAACATATTTCGATTCGCATTTAATTTTTTCGTTTCGGATTGTACTAAAAGCAAAATAATTTCCATGCCTGAGGATGACTAAATGTACAGTTGAAAGTACTTGCATATTTAAAAAAAAGACCTTATGCAGCTTATAATTATTAAAAACAAGGATCATAACAATCATCGAGGAATTTTGCAACTTTAAAATTTTGTTTGCGAAAGGATTTCGCCATTTTATATCATTAACTTTACTAATCTACTTTTTGTATGAACAATTCATTGTAATATATATATATATATATATATATATATATATATATATATATATATATATATATATATATATATATTTGAGAGATAATAACAAGTAAATTTAAATGTTCACTTATCTATCTCTACTCGCAGAAATGATATTTATTCATATGTAGTCTTTGTGAAACTTGGAGAAGAGCCAGATTATTGAAAATTTAATTTCCATTTATTGGTATTGAGGTTCTATCTTTTCATATTGAGCATCATAATTACGAGCACACACACAAATAGATAGATAGATTCAGAATGGTAAGAATCCATCTCTTTTTCTCACAGCTATGGAGGAATAGTACACTGTACTATAGGCGAACTACACATTGTTTACGAAATAAGAAATAGGGCGTCTGTTTCAAATACGAAGCATCCACTATAATAAGGTTCGAAGTAATATAGATAAATATGTATGTCATATATGTGTATGTACAATTGTATACATGTGCATATGCTCAAACATACAAATATTTTGCAGTAACGTATACAGACGCATTCTTTCCAAAATGCATTCTTCTGAGTACATCTTTCTCTCTCTCTCTCTCTCTATATATATATATATATATATATATATATATATATATATATATATAATTCCACTGAATACTCTCTCTCTCCTCTCTCTCTCCTCTCTCTCTCTTCTCTCTCTCTCTCTTTCTACACACACTGATATATATATATATATATATGTGTGTGTGTGTGTGTGTGTGTGTGTGTGTGTGTGTGTGTGTGTGCATAAATATCAATTGAATGATATATGATGGTGCCTAAGTGTCTTCTCGAGGAGTTCTACTTAAGAAATCGGCAGGAAGTGCTTGTCAGTCACTTTAGAAAAAAAAAAGACTAAACACATGGTTGAACAACAAATATTTTATACATTAGAACAGCTTTATCCCATCTTCTATTCACGGCATTTTGACCAAATTTCTGCTTTTTAGTTTTTACACAAGATCTAAGTGGAAATTGTTTAATTATCCCATATATCTTTTTCAGATTATTGTCTTCATTCTTATTGTTTATAACATATTTCGGTCAATATATTTTCCGGTCTTTTATTATTGTTTAAACTTCTTATATTAAATATTTTCATTAGTACAGATATTTTTCGAGCTCTTGTTTTTGTTGTTTTTAACTCAAAGATGTGAACGATATATTATTTGCACCTTTTCGGGTGTATATTACGGCCGGTCTTCAGAATTCGTTTAGTATATCTTATTCATTGTAATAATAAAACAATAATTTGAAACTTAGAAACGAACGAAAATTTATTTAATTTATAATAGGCTTGTCTCTGATGCCTTTGCAAATTTACTTTGTATTTAATTTTAAGCGAGTAGGACAAATATTTATTTGGTTTCTTAAGTAAATATAACAGACTTATTTTTGTACATTATGTTTTATTTAATATACACTACAGTTCAAAAATTTAAGGACACCTCTGTTAATTTTTTTAAATTGGCTTAAAAAGTATTTGTTTTGTACTTTAAATGAGAGAAAATTATTATACATGGTTAAAAAGTGACACCTATTTTTTATTGAAATATTTATTATGCCAAAAAGAAAAAAAGCATATTATGATTAAATTTTGCTCTCGTCAAAATATCCTCGTTTAGCCTTGATTACTGCAACACAAATCTTTGACATTCGTTGCAAAAGTATCTCAAAATATAAGTTTGATAATTGATTCGATTATTTTTCAATTACTCTAAGAGCTATTTTCATTTTTTTCTCTTATCTGTCAAGTTCATCTCATGCTAATTCTCATGGCTTCAAACTTTTGAATTTTAATGTATTTGTTATTTTGTTCTATTATGTTTTACCATCATTCATCTAAATTCATGATTACATCCCCTCATAACTTTTTATCCTTCTCAACAAATAATTATTCCAACTGCCTTTTTGCAGTCTTCCAAAAATAAACAAAAATACTGTTCTTTAAGGGAATTCTCCAAAGACCAGAATAAATGCTGATTCCAAGGTATAGTATCTGATAAATCGGGTGGATAAGCAAAAACATCCAAGCCAAGCTGTTAAGAATCTTTGATTACAAAAGAAACATTCAGTCTAATCTAGCGTTGTCCTGATGGAATCTTAAGTCTTTTCTTCTAATTCTGGACGCCTTTCGTCCTTTGCTGCCTTTATTTGGTTTAACTAGTTCGAAATAAAAAAAAAGAGTTGACATTTCTGGGACACATATTGAGTAAGAGAGTTGAGAGAATTTAACACTCACAGATCATGCTGAAAGCAACAGAAGAGACAGGGAAAGAATGAGAAACCTACTTAACGAGTTTGTGTGAATAAATGAAAGAACAGGGACAGAGAGGGATGGTAAAGCGTTAAAATTTACTTAGAGCAACAAAAGACGGTAATATGGGAAGAGCTATGATCGCCTATGTCCTGAAATGGCATGGCACAAAAAAGAAGATTAGTTCAAATTGTTTTGTCTTCTACAAGGCGCTTATAATAGATGCCTCTCTTTTACTCTTCACTCATATACAAAGTATCACCTTCTTTGACTGAAGACCGGTCTTTGCACGCCTCATGATCTTTTATGTTCCATGTTTTTGTTAACTATCCGTTAGTACTCTGGAGCATTATCATAGTAATAGTAGCGTAGGTTTTCAAACACAATATTTCAGATATAGATATATCACAGAAATAAGTTCAACTATAACTTACCTCTATAGAATGTCATACTCATCAAAAGAGGAAATAATGTTCTTAGACGGAAAGTTCTTGAGAATGCAGCTATCGTTTCTTGCCAAAATGTCAATATATGACCTGGATTCTTTCAAATATCTCGTTTCTTAAAAGAAATACTCCTTGCCCAAGCCAATATGCATGGCTACTTTTTTTTTAATTTAAAAGAAAACGGTTAACCTTCTATTATTTAAAATAAATAAATACATAATTAAAAATAAAATAATAAATAATAATTATATTAATAATACAAATAAATATAAACAAATAAGAAAATAAAGATTCAATAACGACATTAACAGAATTGACTCACTTTCGTTTATTAGGCATTAAATTAAATCACTTAGCGTCCCTCATAGTTTATCTTTACATTTTAAAGCGTTCTTAAATTTAAAAATTTTGAAAACTTAACGATATTTTTACTTCTTTTTATAAATTCATGTTGCAAAATAAAATCCCTACGGTGAATACCTTAATAAAGTCTCTCAGAGGACGAAACGCGTCGGTTAAGAAAAATTAGTTTAATCTGTATTCATATATCATTTAGTTCTTAATTTCTTGTTATATATTATCATGAGCGTTCTTTCTGGTTTTCATAGGATAAGTGAAAATTAAAAAGAAGGTTTCATTTTTAGAAATCGAATTAGAACGCTAATATTCAAAATTGTAGATTTAAAAATTCAAATATACAAAAATAGGTTTCAGTTTAGTTTCAGTAAACAAATACAACTGTAATTCACATAAATATTATGACTAAAACCAGAAATCTCTTGTAGTTATTTGACATAGGTATTCAGAAAACTACTTGAGTAACCATGAACATTTGGCTTGTTATTTGCTAGTTATTAAAAAAAAAACGTTTAGTGGGCTGTTGAAACATCACACGGGACTAACACCAATATTTGTAAAAATTAATTTTCAGCCAGTAGCACGCAGAAGTCAGTGGGGCAGAGGGTGCGATGTCCCCGAGCATCCATATCGGAAAGGTATCCAATCATAGAGTGACATAACAATTAGTTTATATTTAATTTGAATAAAGTGTTTATTTCATGTTTCTTTTACATATTTAAAATGTCTTCCTTTCTCACATTTCTCAGTATCCTATAGCCCCCCCTCCACACACACACACACACACGCACACAAAGAGGCATACAATCAATTAGTTGGCGCCGGGTATCACTAAACATAACCAAACCTTTACACATCACTATCTTCAGCATCTTGGTAATGTTAATAGTAATATTAGCCGTTTCCCTATATTTGACATTCATTGACCGAGCAGTCAGCACTGTTTTCGGCTGAAATTTATAAAAAAAATTTCTCTAAAAAAATCTTTTTGGAGGGAAACAGGTTTCTCAAGTTCAGTAGGTGTTATCACTTTTTGCAGTATTAATGGATGTTTCCTTCCAAACCTTCTATTTGGTATGCAGTTTGGTATGTGATCATCTATTATTATGTCATTATTTTCTCTTCGATTTACATATGATATCCATTTTAGTTGTTGCTACTGTTGGTAGTCCTCAAGTCATATGATTTCTGTTATTTGATACAGATCTTTGTTCGTGATTCTTTAGCATCAGTCCACAATGTTCAAAGCAAGATGACCGTTTGCTTTTACTCGCTCAAAGCCTTTTTTTCACCATTGATCTTAGAAATCGGTTGTATACAGCTGACACTTTAGACATTTCTGAACGGGTTTGGTCCCATTCATGACAATCAAATGAAATTTTCGATCTGAAGAGGCTATTTAAGAACATGACTCGAGCTTGTTAACCGAGTAAAATTTTCAAAAGAAACTTTCTCATCCCCGTTAAGTGTGGTTGGTGGTCTAGACCTCTTCTAAAAGCAAACCCAATGCATGTTTGAGGTGCATTATTTTCTATGCATTCTAAATTCAGAAATAACCGCCTCTGGAATTAAATTTGATGTAGAGAAGAAAATATGAGTAGAAATCAACACTAATGAATTGCCAGACTATCATCGGCTGTTTGGAAATAAATTAGTACGTGTATGCTTCTATTAGTTGCCAAGTGGTTCAAATGTTAACGTCCCGGCTCTGGGACAACCTCACAATATTCAAATCTCAGAATGATAAAATTGTCAAGGTGCTGATCTTGATAGCATTGGCCTGGGGAGATGATTCCAACTTTCACTGCCGTTGGGAAGTGTTTGAAAAACAATAACCTTCTGTGTGAAATTAGGTCTGCGAAATTGCTTGAAATATATATATATATATATATATATATATATATATATATATAGAGAGAGAGAGAGAGAGAGAGAGAGAGAGAGATAGATAGATAGATAGATAGATAGATAGATAGATAGATAGATAGACCTAGTGAGCCTTACTTTCCCTGACGATCCGTTTAGGTGAAACCTGGGTAGGTTTGTCTGACTCACTAGGTGTATCTAGGTCTGCTCTACGGTTGTATTGAGCGCTTTTGTTAGTTGTTTACTCGTATCGGGGTTTTTTCTTTGGGCTTCAGACCTGTATCTGTGCGATTTTTTTGTCGGCAGAAGTTCATGTTTGTAGCTCTTTCTTTTTTTAAAACCTTTTTTTCCCTCGAGATTGATTTGAATATTAGCAAATCAAAAATTCGAGGGTTTTTCGAAACAAGTCTAGTTATATATATATATATATATATATATATATATATATATATATATATATATTTTATATGGTATTCTATATTTGGGAGTACAAGTGCTTAGTATCAGAGATAGAGCGTATGTAAATATAAAAGTGACCACTGAGGTCAACACTCAACGGCGAGAGTCTATTTCATGTTTCAACACAATCTTCAGACTATGTATTTGTGTTTTGTGTTATATGTTTGGCAATGGTGCATTATGGGTAGTGGAGTCTATTCAGTGGGTATTAACGGTTATGTTTCAAAATATTCTATAGGCTATTTAGGAGAAATAATTGTCGATTCGGATCCGGTTATTTGTTAACTTTGTAATCATTATTTATTATTGGTTACTTAATTATTGGTTGTTTATATATTATTATTATTAAATTTATTTGTATTTATGTGTTCATTCGTAGTTTGTTAATTTGTTTATTATTTACTTAATTTGTTTATTTATTTATTTAGATTTTTGTTTATTTTTTTCGGGGATTCGTCATCTTATTTTTTTAGTTTAAAGTATGTATTTGTATGTTCAATTATCTGCGCTGTATATTGTGCATATATTTGTATTTTTGATGGTGGTATTTTACAAGGTATTCTTTTTTTTATTTTTCAATTTTTAAGTAAAATAGTGAAAATTTGTTTTCGTGTCTGCATTTTGAGAAGAATTCTCTCTCTCACACACACACACACACACACACACACACACATATATATATATATATATATATATATATATATATATATATATATATATATATATGGTGGACTCTTCTATCGCGAACGATAAATGATGGTCAGCATTGGATTTTTACATTTATGCATGCTAGCAGGGACTACAGTGGAAAAAATCAGGTAAGGGAAAGACATATTTCAGTTGTGCTTTCTTAAGTGTGATACTAGCCCAGCTTAGCTGCGGGCGACAAAGCCACACCGACAGACGAAATTTGTTAAAGCAGGATTTTGATAGAGTCTCTGCTTTAGGGCTTGACGAGGCTGATCGCGATGTTTCAGTGTACTCTTTTCAAAACCCTTTAACTTAATAAAACATGCCTTACGCCACTCCTTTCGCTTTGATACTTGGGCTTCCCAGGTTTTCAGATTAAAGTTGAGACGCTTCAAGTTGTCTTTCAATTTATGGAGTTTGGTAATTGTCCATACAGCACCTTCTTTGGAAGCCTATGCTCATCCATTCTCACAATATAACCAGCCCACCTAAGTTGCATATTTACTGGAATGGTGTCAATGCCTGTGATGTTGTTACATTTCTTCAATGTTGCAATATTCTTGACCCTGTCATCCCATTCATATATATATATATATGTGTGTGTGTGTGTGTGTGTGTGTGTGTGTGTGTGTGTGTGTGTGTGTGTGTGTTAAAATAAAAATAAATATAAATATATATATATATATATATATATATATATATATAATTATTTATATATTATATGCGGTACTTATTAGAAAGCGCTCAATATCAGAGATAGAGCTAACATAGAGTTTGTCTGACGATCGCAAAAGCGTGAAATCCAGGGTCACAAACTCACATCAATCCAACCAAATATATATATATATATATATATATATATATATATATATATATAGTAAACTTAGCTTACTTGATAGCAGATCCAAATGGAAAGAATGGAGAGCAATAAGGTTGTGTTTCGCGAATCTTCTAAGTGAGAACGGACTGGTTGCTATAAAAATCAGTATTTTAGATTTTGCCTCGGATCGAACACCAACCTACAACACTAGGAAATATGTGGTATCATAGGCACAAGGTAGTGCCTCTCGGTTTCTTTCAGCATGAATATTAATCTACAAATATATCTTGTGAAGTTCTAGTGAAATTGTCTACCAGAAAAGCTTCCTATCACTCTTTGAGAGGCACCTTTTCTTTGTCTGTATTTATTTATTTATTTATTTATTGTAAACGTGGGTCACATCGTGAGAATCGAAATCACTACACTAGCGAATTGTTCCGTGAAATGCGCTGGCTAACAGGCATCGTTTTCTATTTCTCAATCTGTGTGTGTGTGTGTGTGTGTGTGTGTGTGTGTGTGTGTGTGTGTGTGTATGTGACTGGAGCTTATCGAGCAGCCGCATTACCATCCTGGCATCATCTGTCGAATTTTCGAAGGCGGAATAATCCAATGATTCGCCTAATTTCCCGCCAACAAGTCATGAGGTACTCACGGGTGAAACACACACAAAAAAAAGACAAGCAGAACCCAAGGCCATCATATTAACCTCTCTACTTAAACGTAAATATGAGGTGAGAAAACAAGCGAGACAGGTGCTCGAAGCACCTAAAGAAAGCGGGCGCTTTTCGACCCTTCCCCTATACATTGTCAACAATAATAGTGTTTTAATAGTATTTGCATAAGAAGCATGACAACACTGAAAACACTTTTTTTCCGTTTTACTGCTTTTTTTTCCTTTTGTCTTTTTTATTGGCGGGGGGGTCTATTTTTGTCTGTTTATTTATTTACTCTTAGCAAGATGTAATTATTAGTCGAGTCAAACATTTTAGAGTCTTTTTGTTTCTTTGGTAAATCACAACAGACGTAGTTGCGAAGAAAAAAATAGTTGGAAACATGTGTTCATGGGAAAACACCATTCTTTTCCCCGCTTTTATAAATGAACCATTTCACTCACATCTGAAATCTTTACAAGAACTGCCACCCATATTTACTATTTTCACACCTGTCTCATCTGGTGCTTATTCCTGAGATCAAGAGACAACAAGTTACTCCACTTCCTAGTGTTCTTGCCGATCTTTCCTCTGCTATGAGTTGGCTTTATTTTTTATACTAGAATTCGCCCAATCCAAAGCTCTAGAGCCACTCAAGCTAGATGGTAGTGATGAATGACGCGTGTAATATGAATAAATGAAAAGGTGGTAGGGAGTGATAATTATGAGAATAAGGACGATAGATGAATATTGCCCCTTTTCTTAAACAGATTAAGATTGCAGTGCTCAGGGAAGCGCCCACACAGGAATCTGTTCTACAAATCTTTCCTTCTCCTTTGCCACCCAAAACTCTAAGACCCAGTCTGTCCTACTATTCACCAATAGCTGGTGGAGAAGAATTCGATTTATACATTTACCACGTAAGTGAATGTAATGAACTCGACTGGAATTCGAACTCGGTTGTCTGATTCTTCAATCCGAGTCGCAATGTATTATTGTACCGTGCCTCAAGACTTTAGCATTCCAAATACCCATTCCGATTTCAATACTTCTGATGTCAGAGTAGCTTCAATTTATTTATGGATTTTTCCTTTTTTAAGATTTTTTTTTTATATGGCTCCTACCGAATATTCCAAGTACTCCAGTAATGATGAACCCAAACATCAACTTCATACATATTCCGCAATTTTTTTTACAAAATTAATCGAGTTTTTCATTTTCTTTCAGCTTTACTGGGTACACTGTTGAATCGGCCGTATTCACTACCTGCCAGTCTAGAGTTGGAGATTGGTCTCCAGCTGTGCTGGTCAAACTCTCTGCCTCCGAGCAGAGAGGATCCCTAGACGAGGCTATGTTGAAGTGTAGAGTCTCGTCTCGGGAAACAGCTACGCGACTCCGTTTTATACGGAATTTTTGCCTGAGCCTATGGGCTCGGATACTCCACATTAAATTCGGCCTTGTGCCACATCTGACCGCGTGGGGCGGTTGGTAGATACCCTACCTGCCATCTTTTCTGTGTTTATGAATAATAAAATCTTCTTTATAAAATCCTTGTTTATGATAATAAAGTTTCCTAACCTAGATATGGGAATCTTTTCGAATATAAAAATCTCAAAGAATTTTACTTCTACCCGAGCTTTAAAAATGGATATTTTAAAAGTATAAATGTACACAAATATATTAGTATTCTGATATATATATATTCGTTTTTATTTTTGTTTTTTTTTTTTTTTTGGCGGGGGGGGGTCTGATGTTCTGCAAATAATCTCGAAGAATAATCTTTCGTAGCGTTTTTTTTTTTTTTTTTTTTTTTGTTTAGGAACTCTGGTCATCCTGTGAAACTGTTGACTAACGTTATTGAAATTTTATTTCAAATTAGACACCCCTTTTAGATGGAATGCCAAGTAGATAAGAATTAGTATGTTCCATTTTTTACTTTTAATCAAGGTAACAAAGCTTCTCACGACCCTTTTTTAATTCCATGATAAATTTTCAGTTGAATTTAGATCTGGGCTGTTTGCTGGCCATGTAATTGATTTTTATAAGCCTTTTACTGAAGAAGATAAAAACTTTAACCCGCTTTGCTTTATGACTAAATTCATTATCGTCTTGAATAATGATTTTATCCTCACCAAACCAATTTTCTAGCAATGAAATTAGAAAATTATACAGGATTCCAATGTACATATATGCATTGATTGTTGAGCTAATTGCCAAATTGCCATCTCCGCTAGTCCTTTAAATGACATAAAATGGACCACTTGGGAAATTTACTTGTTTTCATCAGGCAATCATCTTTATATGTTTCGTTTGAACGGCACCAGATCACCTGCAAGAACCAATTGATCAAGGCATATTCATATATGCATATATAGGCCTCTATGCATATGTACACTTAGAACTAACGATGCCGATGTAGAAAAACACAAAACTCATCAGTAGCTGAAGAGTGCAAGGCGAAATACAGAGATGGAAGAATTTACAATGGATACACAGAACCAAAGCCCATTTACCGATAATTGCCAGGCAAACATAATAAAAAATGATGCTGGCCCAATGTGTATATTACCAGGAAAGTATGTTTAGATTTTTGACCAATTAGCGTCTTGTTGTCCAAGAAGGAATACAAAGATGAAAGCGAAGGAATACAAAGATGAAAGTTTGGACAATGTATTCATTGGAAGATATATTAATGTTATTTCGCACCACATATTTTTAAAAAAAAGTATGAACATCACTCTAAAGCACTCATAGAAATCCAAGAAATCTCTATTATTTGGAACTTAACCAATCATGCTGACAGAAATATTAAAGCTTACAGATAAGATTAAATGATTAAAGATTAAAAACAAAAATATATTTTAATAGATAAAAATATATCTGTTAAAGAATATCAAAAAATAAGTAAATATAAGAATCTTTAAATTAAAATTGCAAAAAGAGTGGCACCTTAAGACTACTGTTGTACTTGGAATAATTGAAACTCGAGGTACAATCAAAAAAGATATAGACAAGAACATTGACAAGATTACTGGTATTTCCTCTTTACAAGAGATTCGTAAAACTGCATTGTGTGGAACTGCTCATCTCTTCGGGAGAATATTATCAAAGTAAAGAAAATATAAACACAGTCCATGTTAATCAGAATGCATGTTTACCATCTTGCCTTACGCCTAGTCTCGGACAATAAGATCGAAAGAAGGATGCTGAAATGTTCTCGATCCAACTAAGTAAGGACTCTAAAAGCATTGGTCTATGGTCTGTTGTTCCTGTAAATGGCAGCCTTGACAGTAATACGAATACTAGCTCAGAAATGGTCACTGATTATTTCTTTAGAGTCAAGTCTAAACGAATATATTTGTCTCTGTCCATGCATTTTAATTCATTAAAGTACGTAGAAGAAGATGAAAGTGGAAGAAGAAGAAGAAGATGAAAGAAGAAGAAGAAGAAGAAGATGAAAGAAGAAGAAGAAGAAGAAGAAGATGAAAGAAGAAGAAGAAGATGAAAGAAGAAGATGAAAGAAGAAGAAGAAGAAGAAGATGAAAGAAGAAGAAGAAGATGAAAGAAGAAGAAGAAGAAGAAGAAGATGAAAGAAGAAGAAGAAGAAGATGAAAGAAGAAGATGAAAGAAGAAGAAGAAGAAGAAGAAGATGAAAGAAGAAGAAGAACAAGAAGAAGAAGAAGATGAAAGAAGAAGAAGATGAAAGAAGAAGAAGAAGAAGATGAAAGAAGATGAAAAGAAGAAGAAGAAGAAGAAGAAGAAGAAGAAGAAGAAGAAGAAGAAGAAGAAGAAGAACAGCAGCAGCAGCAAGAAGAAGAACAACAACAACTACTGTTATAAATAAGTCCTGGGTACGATCCAAAAAGGTACAGACAAGAACATTAACAAAATCCCTAGTAATTACTATTTACAAGAGGTTAAGATAACCACATTGTGTGAAAATGTCCATCTACTCAATCAAGAAAGTATTATCGATATAAAGAAAAATTTAACATCAGAATTTGTTCAAACATAATTCAGTCTATGGTAGCCTCAGTCTGAAAAGACTGTGATAGATGAAATCTTTCATGAAATCATCCCGTCTACATCTTATAAACTTTCATGGAATTCATAGGGCATGGAAGTCACATCAACTCTCATCGAGTATCCAAAAATGGTTCATGTGCAACTACATTTTTGTCAAGGTCAGGTATGACTCACTGCAACCTGCTTGCCATAGAGGAAGTTCTGCAATAACCATTGCGTTCAAGGAATGCGGGGAAGCATCTTCGCCCGAATAAGCAGACACAAGTGAAGCGGAAGGCCAGGCCAGTAATCGATAAATGATCAGCTGAGATATTTTCTTAACGAGACAAGACTTCAGATATTATTGGTTTCGGCTGTTCGCAATTTCAATGTCGTTAAATTATGCTTGTATGTAAACGCCAAATATAGATAGGAGATTCATATGAACAAATATTCTAACAGAAAGTTCTGTTAGTAATTATGCTACTCCAATTTATACTCTTGAAATTCTGAAATTAATTATTAAGTGAAGATATTAATTAACGACTAATAGTTACGTTTACATTATGTATGTGTCTACGTGCGTGTATGTGTGCGTGTGTGTGTGTGCGTGTGTGTGTGTGCGTGTGTGTGCGTTTCTTTACGATATATCATAATTATCTCTTTTTTTCCGGACATTTGGGATGAATTCATTATAAGAACGAATGTAGCAATCATTTAATGTATCTTCCTGACAAATTTTAATTAAGTCAAATTTCAGTATCTTCTAGACAAGTGTTGTTCTTTGATAGCTTCTCGTCTATTAGTAATTACTCAGTAGGCGAGCAAAGGACTGGAGTTCGGGAGGTTTTCAATAACATCAAGAAGATCATTATCGTAACGCCTATTTTCTGTCATTCACCTCGAGGGAGGAGAAAAGCAAAATTCCTGATTTCTGAGAAACAGCACTTGTTCATTTACATCTGCAGATTGTAAACATAAAACCTGGAATGATTCCTTATATATATATATATATATATATATATATATATATATATATATATATATATATATATATATATATATATATATATATATATTATATATTATCAGCGATTTGGCATAGGGCAATTGTTAGCAAGCTAGTCTGGAAGACCGTTAGCACGTGTCAGAAGTTCGAGCTTAGTTTCACACGTCTATTTGCCCGGCCTCCCCACCAAGGCTGGATGTGACACAAGGTTGTTTTAACATAAGGAGCGCCATATACATACTTATGCATATGGACCAAAGACAAATTTTTTTTTTTTTTTACCCAGCCCCGCAACCACTGTCATGCTAGCATCGGTATTACACCAAACCAACCTCTTTAGAGCGATGGGGAAGGTGCTGCCGCAGGGTTGGAATCCCCGGGGTTGAGAAATTTCTCCCATCTAAAAAAGAGAATTATAATCATCTAAAAAGGAGAATCATAGCTCCTCTTTCAGTTAAATTTGGCAATTGACAGCATTATCAGTAATTTAGGGATGGGTGGCGTAATGGATAACGGCTCAGAATGAGAAATCGGAAAGTCAGTTTCGAATTTCAATCGGGTTTGTTATAATTACTTATTTTCCTTTGGAAAGGTATGAACCCATCTCTTCTCCCCCCCCTATCACTTCTGTGGGTTGAATAGCAAGACAGACCTGTTTCTATGGCCTTGGTTGGCAGCCAGTCTACTACAGAAATAAACGGCAAAGAGGAATTCCTTTCAGTCAGTCATGAATAGAAAGAGACATGATCGCCAAAGCGCGTATCACGCATGGCTCTAAACTTAACAGTAATTTATACCATCTAGAATAAAGCGGCGGTCAACAAGCAAAATTTCATTAATGCAACGAGTTCACTCCACACCAATGTTCTAGTATAGCTCATTCAAAAGAAAAAAATATCACCACTCTCTCCGGAACAAGTTTTTCGTGGCTAGCTTGAAGCGACAAAATAATCGCTCACTGAAAGGATAGTACTTTCGGAAGGTTTAGAATCAGAATCCTTTCAAATGTTCTATTCATCAACATCTTTCAGACGTATATGAAACTCAGTGAATATATTTAAAGTTTGACTTATAATCTAAGAGAATGACGACTCTGAATTCAACACGGAAAGGCAAACGGAAATCACTCCTCAATCGTTCCCGTGAAGAAAAGGAATATATGAAGAGACATAGTCGCTTACGTTCTGAAGAGACACGACATTAGAAAAATTAACACTCTTCTTCATGAATCACATTTAAAAGACGAATTTACCTGGTATTTTATAGAGAACAAAAAACCTCGTGGTTTTCTGGTTGATATTCATGACTGCTGACGTAACTATGAAAACGTATCCTCCTGAAAATCTATCAAGATTCTTACTTCATCAGAGTTTTATTTATCTCTTCTGAAGAAAGATTTAAACCAATGAGCAGGTATCTATATTATCCATAAGCCCTTTTCACAACATAGCCATTCATATACCTTTGAGTTTCAAATAGACGATTATTCATTTTTGGAAAGAAATCCACTCATTGCGTTCTTATTCAAACCACTCCTTTTATTATATATTCAGGAATTTTCCTCCCACCCCGTTAATTTAGTCTGCTCGCATTCTAGGATAATGCGTTTTATTACTGAAAATTATGAAAGAAAACTATTAAAAAATCCCAACCACCCCTTTTATTACAACCACCCTGTCTATTTGAAACTCGAGTGTACTTATAAAATCTGCGATAACCAATATCAAAATGACGCTGACATTTGGTTTTCTGTTGTTACAAATGACGTGCGCTGTCCAGTTTGCCACATGGTTGACTACGCATCACGTGACAGAAAACATTCCCGCCAATTTGACGTAACCATTGGCTTACTCCCCTCAAAAATCAACATCTACGGAATGTGTTCCAAAAATCTTAATCGGAAAGAATTCTTGTCCATTGCTGCACAATTATTTTCTCAGTGATGTATTGTTTATTATGACAAGGAGAGGATGAATGCAGTTGTCAGCATTTGAGGGGTTTTTTTTTCTGAATGGATGGTCACCCAAATTGTTGATGTAACACATTCAATGAATAGTCAAATGTTTTCCAACTTTTACTTATTTGCCTCGTTAGCTGCGAGTTCAAGTTCTATATGCTACATAGTTAACTTTAAATGACACTTTGTTATTTACCAAATTTAGTTTAGTCTGACGCAAGGCCAACAAAAATCGAAATCACTATAATAAAAACGGCTCTCCAGATTAGTTTGCTAACCAATCTCTACTCAAACTTTTTCATCCTACGATTTCTTTCGTGCCCTTTGAGAGGAATATGGTGTCAATTGTATGAATGTTATAGAATAGACGAGTGGTATTTTTGATATAGTTTTATTCAATACATTGTTACATATTTAATGAGATTTAAGCGCTAGGTTTTTTCTATCAAGTAAATCGTTCCTGATAATCGATTCGGACAGCGAGATGCACGTATATCCTTTTCAATTGACAGATTTGCATGAAATTTGGTTTTGATCCTACACATCGCCGATAGACTTTTCTCACAACGGTAAGTGGATGAGAACAGCAATAGACTTCCCACACATTTTCTTTTAGACACAGACTTTAGCGACTTCTTCAGCAAAGAAAGAGGTATTAACCTGAACATTTCAGGAAATACTTACGTAAATCTTTTAAACGCGTACAAAAAGACTGGAGTTAATTTTCAAAATAATCCTGTAAATATATTGGAAGTAGAAATTTAAAAGAAAAGTGACATTACATAACCGTATTCAATGCAAAACTGATGAAAACCCTATGTACATTGAAATATAGATAACTGACCCCTCTTAGCAACTTGGCTGAGTTGAACCTAGACGTTTTAACACTAGGATGACCAGATCCTTTGACATATTTATTTACATTACGCTGTGAAGCAGCCATCTCTAATATATTCAATATTCAAGTCAGGAATAACAAGTCTGAAAAGAAATTCACAAATATTAGTATACCTCATACTGAAAGAAATATATATATATATATATATATATATATATATATATATATATATATATATATATATATATATATATATATATATAAATTATGAGTGTGTGTGTGTGTGAATAGATAGATAGGGGACATAAACACAAGTATTATTGCTTGTGAGAAATTTTTCAATGCATTTACCCTATAAATAGCCTAGGTGTCAAAAACGACACCTCGGCCATTCAAGGTAAAACCTCAAATATCAGTTATTCCACTGAATATCTATTAAAGAATTAAGTCTGTTAAGCATCTTTGCTAAAATTCAATAAGTGTCCATAAGCCTCAGCATCGAACCAAAACTAGTTATTCCATAGTAATTTGTTGAATATTTCAAGGTGTCGAAAACGACACCTCGGCCATCTTGGTGTTAAAGCATTAAATAAATATTAATCGTTTCTGCCATGTTTCTTTACCAAAGAAATACATGAAAGAAATTCAAATATGACCTGGTTATTTCCCTCCTGTCAAAATCTTAAAAAAATAGGAATTTACAGATTACATTGGTTTCCACTGTTAGGTTAATCCTGCCCTTTCCCTAATTAGTATTTGCCGCCCGTAGCCGGTTATGTGACCATCAACTGCCACCAAGTGACGCGCCAATAAGTCCAGAGAAGAGTTTGGGAATAGACGCCGTGAAAACTGGATGCTTCTCTGCCACGTGAGAAAAGCATAGCCTTTTACAAAATAACTTGCTAGAATTGTAAGTAAAGGAAGACCAGTGACGTGCAGAGGTTTGATGATGCCCAGGGTCAACTCCTTGATGATGTGTCCCTAAGACTCAAGCAAGAGTCTATAGAGTATACTACTGAGAAATTTGAGAAAGGAAGACATTTTAAATATGAAAAAAACACATTAAACATGAAATAAACACTTTATTTAAATTAAATATAAACTAAATTTTTATTTCGCTATTTGATTGGATGCCCTTCCGATATGAATGACCTGGGCCGCCGCACTATCTAACACCTTCTGCACGCTACTGAGGCAGGCTTTTATAATATTCGTTAGCCTTTCTTTTTCAAGTACTGAGAGAAGGTATCTAATATATTTCTATATTTTGTTATCATGTTTCTTCTATAAAAAGAAAATATTTTACGTTCTTCCGACCTTCTCACGAGCCATTCCTTATATTTGTTTTAATGTTGCGGTAAATAGCTGTACTTACGGTAGGTATTACTGAGGCCGCCCAGGTATACCACAATTAAGCATATTTTATAAATAAATATTAAACCAGTAACAACATTGAGAATATTCTCAACATTACGATCAGAGCCGGTTATTAAATGCTCAATGTTCGCTGTCCTACGTCGATGTAACAAAAAAAAAAATGCTTCGATCAATACTTTCTAAAGTCAGTCACGAGATTCGAAACTGAAGGCATCACTCTCTTTTGATAGAAAGTTAATTGAAAACAACTGAAAATAAATCACTGCTCTTTGTGACGAATAAAGAAGAATCTGTATTGTATAGCGAAAGTTGCCTTCCAAAAGCTGAACAAAGTATTAAGAAACAGGAAAATTTAATTAGAAACAAAAAAAAGAGTACTGAACTGTTATGTAATATCAGTCCTCCTATATAGCAATGAATGCTAGGCAATCTCTCACAGATAAGGAAGAGATGTGAAGCTACAGAAAGAGGCTTCTACTGAAGGATGCTGAGAATAATATGGACCGAACATGAGCAACGACGAAGTTTTAGAGAAAATGGAAACAAAAATAACACTTATAGTTCAAAAAGAGACAGTTGAAATTTCTCATAATAAGGAAAGAAGGCTTGCAAAATTTAATACTCACTGGACAAATTGAAGGAAAACGAGGAGGAAAACGATGCATAATCTACCTAGTGAGCTTGAGTAAATGGATGGTAGAAGAGGGTTAAGAAGGGATAATAAAAAGACAAACTTTATTAAGCGAAAGAAGAAAAAAAAGAAGAAGTCTTCGGCACCGGATGATTGATGACGTCAGAAATGCAAAATTCTCAGTGACAGGAAAGTCAGCAAGCGTTAGATAGAAAGACATGCTCTGATTGGATAAGCGCCGTTCCACTTCGAAATTTAAGTAGCGGAGAAATAAGGTCGTAATTTGCAGGCTTGATTTCTAAATTTCACTGCAGTAATTATCTCACAACAAAATTAGTCAAAGTTACATAATATATATATATATATATATATATATATATATATGATTAAATAAGAAACAAGTAGGAAATGTGTTTGCGTGCGTGTGCCGCACAGATGTGCGCATATGTGTATAGTTTTTGAGTCTGTATTCAACAAGCTAATTTAATTTCCTCTGTCCCAGGAATATCTCAAATTCTTATCTAAAAGAGGATTAAAATTGCATGCAATTCCTATTGGATTTTTTTTTCCACTTCTGCTCTTTTTTGTTTCAAATTATTTCAAATCAATTCATGTAGGCAGACGTAAAACTCCCATAACCAGGCTTTGAGAAACAGAGCCTAGAGTAGACGTTTTTCTTTATACAAATGTGCTTCCATAGAATTTCATGTGTTTGTTTTCCTTGTTTGACTTGTATCAAACACGAAGCAATGAAATCTATTAAATTGTCTCAGATACGGTTAAGGCCACTCTCATAGCGTTTGTATAAATGTCATGTAGTGCAACGGGATAACAGATTGATATTGATAATACCATGGACCAAACATGTGAGCAACTATGAAGTTATAATGAAAATGGAAACAAAAAGGTCACTTATACTTGACAACAGGAAGAGACGGTTAAAATCTCTCGGACACATAATGAGGAAAGAGGGGTTAGAAAATTTTATGCACACAGGATAAATTGAAGGCGAGATCGACAGAGGAAAACAATAAACTACCCAGCGAGTTTAAATAAATGGATGGCCGAGCAAGGTTTAAGAGAGATAACAAAAAGACAATATTTATTAAAATCTACAAAGGACAGGAAATTGTGTCGAAATATGATCGCCTACGTCCAGAACATTTCTCAATCATTGATCGAGTAGCCAATGCCACCGTCGGTTGATGTTAGTAAAATATTTCTATTTTTTCAAGAAAATAATAGAAGAATCTACAATGTTATTGGTTCTGACCTGGCATCTTGGCTTCAGTCATTTCCCCATCGTCATAACATAGCTTCCCCGTGCCTTTTCTATAAATATTTTCATGGTAATTGTTCTGCTGAGCTTTCCACTGTGGTGCCTAGACTTAATGAATCTAAGCGTATTACTAAATTGGCGGCAAGGTTTCATCATTTTACCGTTGAAATGACTAGATGTAAACGTAAGTCCTGTGCTAACGGTCTCTTCCTTCGCACTTCTCACTTGTGGAACTCTTTTCCGGCTTCTTGCTTTCCAGTCAGCTTTAATCTTCAAAGATTTAAATGCAATGTCAATCGTTATCCCGTCTTTTTTTATTTCTGTTCTTTTATTGTTCTCTCTTCTTAATAATGTTTTCTTTGTCTCGTATTCTCTCACACTTAGTAACTTCTTGCGTCTTAGTGGATTTATTGACTTTCCTGGGGTGAACTAATAAGAACACATAGGTTTCTGATGGTCACTGCTATATCTCTTCCCAGCATAGATGGAGGTTTCCTTCCTAACTTTTTGTATGAAGTAGTGTGAACCGTCAACATTTAGATTGTGTCATTATTTCCTCTTTGAATTACATGTGCTATCCATTTTAGTTGTTGCTGTTGTTAAATATCCGCAAATTATGTTGTTTCTGTTGTTTTGCATAGTTCCTTGTTTTTGATTCTGTAGAACCAGTCTGCGAGGTTCGAAAAAGGATGGTCCACGCTAAGACCCACAAGCTTCATTCTCTCTAAGCCCTGGATTGTCAAAATAGAAAAATATTTTTTTAGAAATAAATGTATAGTTATTATTCTTCACTAAAAACGTTCCAAGGAATTTTTTGTTTAAACAAGTGGAAAAAAAACTAGTAAAAAAATGTAGTGGGAGGTAATCTCACTTTTTGTGTGTGTGTGTGTGTGTGTGTGTGTGTGTGTGTGTGTGTGTGTGTGTGTGTACGTTTATATATTGGATCGGATTTCTTACATTTTTAACCGATTTCAACAAAACTTCACAGGACTGCGTAAAATTACCTTGCAGTGGTTCTGACAGCGCCAAAAATTGGAAAAACACAATTGTTTTTGCACGAAATCAATTTGAAAACACGATAAAACACGATTCTGTTGCCAGAATGAAAGGAGGACAACTCATATCGAGTTATACTTATTATAAAACCCAGGTTTTGTGTGTGTGTGTGTGTGTGTGTGTGTGTGTGTGTGTGTGTGTGTGTTCGTTTATATATGGGATCAGATTTCCTACATTTTTTCAACCGATTTCAACAAAACTTCACCTTTTTTTGGCAGGTAGTGTTTCTTATTGTCTTGCACACTTTTTTTTTTTATTTTTACATTCAGAATGCTTTAAAAATTCCATTTATAAGACAATTGTTTATAATAAAATTCTATTCAATCGGTAGACTCATAACGATTGAAAACAATGTTTTTATTTGAGTTTGGGTTTGACCAATTTGTAAAAAAAAAAAAAAAAAAAAAAACTAATTATGACATGCACAATAATCTTAAACAATAATCTTTGTCAATTTTATTTTTCAGTCTTTATGATGGTCGATACTTGATGTATCTCTTACTGTCACATCCCCGGGCAACGACGGGCTCTACTGCTAGTTAAAAAATAAATACTGAAAACATTTGAACAAACTAAATCGGACGCTGAAAAGTTTTCTGCCGGTTCAAAAAGAAAATTAACTATAGCCAAATAAATGAATCTATTTATGCTATTCATTTTGTAGTTCAAGGAACGTAGCACCTCTTTTCTCAAGATATTTTAACCTTTCAGAAATAAAAATTATAATGTCCTCTCTTTCGAACCCGTTTTTTAGGTTTGGATACAGGAAAGAGATGAAGCAACATCTGGTAAAGTAGGTTGTTTATGCACTCAAAACACTGCATCGTCTTGCAAAACATTTGAGTGGTTACATTGTTCTGCAAAAACATCTTACCAAACGGTGCTGAACATCGGCACCTTTAAAAACACTCGCTTTAAAAAGAAACTCTCACTTCTCTTTTCCTTCAGCTATGCGCAGTGCCATAACCCCCTATCGAGAAGCGCCCCTCGCCAGCTGGTCAATAAGTATTACTCTTCTTTGTTCGGAAACAGATTTAAACTCGGACGTGACTGAAAAGGTATATCTTTCCCACAGCGAGGCTTTTATTTTATTTCAATGTTATGGAATAAATATTCCATATAATTTCTGTAGTTTTATACCGGAATAGATATTGCACTCAAATTTCACTTCAAACCTTTCAAATTGCGGAGTTGATCTGGGGTTGCACCCGTTCACATAATGCAGAAGTACATGACCTCACACCAGGTTAGAACAATGCAATCGGAGGAATGAGAATGTTGGACGAACGAATATATAAACAATCGCCCCGAAATGTTTTGGGCAGTTTCTCACATATAGCAGACGGAGAATGTAAAGTCCATGTTTCAGGCGAAGATTCTGTGCGCGGCACCTGCCCACTGTCCGAGAGTTATCGAAGGATTCAAATCTCATGTTATCATTTAACTGGTACCCTCCACGAATCCATTACATTTCAACCGATCATAAATTTACTTTCAATCTTTATTATTGTATTCATAATATGGGTGGTAAAGATACATCCTTGGTAGATATGCATACCATATCAAATACGGTTGATATGGTTTACATAATTCCGCATTTTGCGTTTACATGGCTGAGTTAAATTCCATATTTTCTATTGATAAGGTTTCATTACATTCCGCACATTCCGTTGACATGATTCAATAAAAGTTCACATTTTTTTCTGTTGATATAATTCAATTAAATTTCACACTTTCCGATGACAAGGTTCAGTTAAATTTCACACTTTCCGATGACAAGGTTCAGTTAAATTTCACACTTTCCGATGACAAGGTTCAGTTAAATTTCACACTTTCCGATGACAAGGTTCAGTTAAATTTCACACTTTCCGATGACAAGGTTCAGTTAAATTTCACACTTTCCGATGACAAGGTTCAGTTAAATTTCACACTTTCCGATGACAAGGTTCAGTTAAATTTCACACATCCAACGCCTTCTTTACACTGCAATTTTAACGTTTGCTTATGTCCTTTGCAAAAAAAGAAAAATCAATCAAAATAAATAAAACCACGTTTTATCCTATACAAAGTAGTGCACATGTGTATTTCACTATGGACAAAATATGTGTTTTGCCTAAGGTTGCAATGAGTCATCAAGACTTTCGAGCAGGAGAGATTCAAATTAATTCCTGCTTTTGTATAAAAATGAGAGTGAAGCTATCAAAAATCTTTGAGCCACTCAAAGCAAAATTTTAGAAGGATAGAACAAAAAACTTTTAATGTAAAAATTTGATGCAATTTTAAAAAATATTCCAGAAATTTCGCTTTCAGAAGCACCTAACATGAATAAATGCTTGTCTTATTATGTTGATTGCAATACAATCTGCTGCATGCACTTATAAGCAAAATGTCTATTTGTTCAAATTCTTATAACGTAATCTCTCTCTCTCTCCCTCTCTCGCTCATGCATATATATATATATATATATATATATATATATATATATATATATAACCTCACCTTTGGATAAAAGCGTGCTTGTCTAGGTCGGTATTACTAATGTTATGAGTTCGATGTTCATTGAGTACTGATAGAATGTATGACAAAGTAGAAAAATTTTCATGTGATGCGTGTTATGTTGGCCTGACTGCACATGCGCACGGACGAGGGATGCCGGGAATTAAAAAAAAATTAATTTTATTTATTTATTTATTTTTTTTTTACTTTATCTGATTTCATTCAGATACTTTTTCTTTTTGTTTTCTTCACTTTTGTTACTAGATATCCCACACTGTCATAGAAGTTCTGCCAGAAATGGTGAAATGTTGTAAGCGCCAAGGCTAGTCAAAATGTCCACCATCTTTTTCAAAGACATTTCATTTCTGTACCTGCATGATTCATTAACATGTCGAAGAGTTACCTTTGTAATTCTACTGTATTCATATTTAATTCTTTCTTTAAGTTCCTCAATATTTCTTGAATGTGTCTGAAAAACAATTGATTTCAAATAGCACTACAAAATAAAAAGATATTAAAACAAATTAGACCTTTAAAACATGATTAATTAATGAGCCACTATGGTGTGCGCCTTTTGCCTCACCTATATATACATACATATATATATATATATATATATATATATATATATATATATATATATATATATATATATATATATATATATATATATATATGTATGTATGTATATAGTTGGATTATATATAGATATATATAGTCACATATATATATATATATATAAGATAATTTAGTCTGTTATCCACGCAAATATATATATATATATATATATATATATATATATATATATATATATATATATTAAAAATATAGTTTTAAGGTATTCTATATTTATGGGTTAAAGTGCTCAATATCAGGGATAGAGCGTATATAAATAAAAATCGACATTGAAGTCAACACCCAGTGGCGACAGTCTGTTTCATGCAGACGATTGCGTTTAGGCATGAAACAGACTATCGCCGCTGGGTATTGACTTCAGTGTCGATTTTATATTTAATAGCATATAGCATACCTTAAAGCCATATTTTTATCATATATATATATATATATATATATATATATATATATATATCAAACATCACTGATCTATACGTTTTGGATTAGTGCACTAAAATTTTGATATAGAAAATTCGATTGGTGCATACATAATACTCGATTAGTGCGGTAAAACATTCTTCAGTTATAACCATAGTAATTGTAAATTGATTTTTTATAGTTACTGAAGTACACGTTAGCCGCACTAGTCGAGGGGAGGCTTGTGTATATATATATATATATATATATATATATATATATATATATATATATATATATAGTCACATGCGTATGTTGCCTAAATGATACGTTTAAATGTTCAGGATTTCCGATTCCTCATTCCTCTAAACCATTTCCCGTAGATAAACGGAAGATTAATTTACACTAAATGTTGTATGAGGAATTCGGTTTTTAACGCGTCCACATTTCTTTATTAAAAAAAGAATCCTTAAAATTTAATGAATATTTCGAAAGAGTAATTTCTTTTACCCGGAGATTGTCTCTCTTGAACAGTACATTAAGCACAAGGGTGAGGGTATCGTCAAGTTGTGATGTACTTTGTCGTCCGTGTCTCAGGGTTTGATTTGTAAGACTGCAAGCAGCTATTTTACCGTTTCTATAAAGAGTGAAAGAATGTTCTTTCTTAATTTTTGAGGAGCTTTTCTTTCGTTTGATTTTATTAGATTATGTAACATTACTCTCAGGCGGTTTTTAAGAGACCGTTAAGCAAGCAACATGGGAAATACAGAACAGTGGCGTAGCTAGAGTAAACGTCACCCGGAGCGGTCCGCTCAAATGTCACCCCAATGACCCCTATTCACCCTATGCTGAATGGTTAGCTGTAGCTAAATTTTCATACATGCTCTAACTCTACTTTACTGACCGGTACGTTACTGTTTACATGTATGATCCAAGACAAAATCAAATACCACAAAATAATCAGTTCAAATCAAAAGCTGAAAACATTGCTATTTTTCATACTCACAAATTTCCCGACAATTTATTAGAAAATTTCTGACGGAGGGACAAAACTGGGGGGTCATAAATTATTTCTGGGGAGTTATATGCCCGCCTGCGATACCTGTGTCTCCAACACTGTTTTCAGACTATTTTTGGCACCTTAGCCTGGCTGAAAAATTTTGTTGGTGGTGACATTGTGTCACCCCTCCTGTGCTGGCACCCGAGGCGGTCCGCTTCCCTCGCACCTCTTAGCTACGCCACTGATACAGAATATGTTACCAACGAGATTTGAATTCTCATTCTATAACATTGGGTGCCAATATGATCAGTTCGGCGCCTTATCTATGAGGCTATAAAATTAATAATAACAGCAACAGTTGTTTTGAATGGTTCGACGTGCTGATTTTTTTCTTTTTTTTTTTTTGTCCGTGCATTCATATTACAGAATATAATTACCTACTTCGAAGATTCTCTAAAGATAAAAAGTAGAATTATAGTTTATAGAAAGATCAATATTCCAACATTCTGAATCTGCCATTCTGTGGAACCATTTCCTAACTGTAATTCCATAATCCCTCCCTGTGAGGGACTCCTTCTTTGTTTGAAATAGATCAATTAGCACTTGTGTTCAGTTCAATTCTCTATCGTGTCGTACGAGACTGACATACATACATATATATATATATATATATATATATATATATATATATATATATTATATATATATATATTTATTATCATTATATATATATATATTATCATTATATATATATATATATATATATATATATATATATATATATATATATATATATATAATATAAAAAAAAAAAGAACAGTAAGGTATATAATCCGGTGTTCCTATAGATATTTTTATTTTTGCAAAATAGTGCTCAATGTAAATTTACAGAGCATTAATATTATAAATTAATTGATTTAAAATTTTTTTTGCGCTACACAGTTCATTTTTGAAACATGGTTAGAACTTTGTAGCGAAAAAAAACATATTTTAAATCAATTAATTTATAATATATATATATATATATATATATATATATATATATATATGATCATTTTCGGTACTGACTGGATGAAATTATTTGAGTTGTGTGATTTACCTATAAATATTTATTTAAAAAATGTAAGTGAACAAGCTGACAGTTTAAAAAAATTCAGTGTAGAAATTTAAAAGAAGAATTGAAAAAATGTTTCCGGATGTTCTATCGGGTGAGTTTGGTCTGTATTCCAAATTCAAAGCGAGATTTCAAGTGAAAAAAGTGTCGACGCCATTCAAAATGGGCAGCACCAGCAGTGTATGTAAATAAAATAAAATTTGTGTTTGTGCAGATTTTTCGATAGGGTTAAACAAATTTTTAAAATCCCATAACTACCCATTACCAAGTCCAAAGGAAAATTTTGCGAATTTAAATGGTGGACAATTTTTTTTTTGAAGCTTAATCTATCTAAAGAATGTTCAGAGTTAATAACTATAAAGGGATTGTAAGTGTGTCCCAATAACTTCGACCGATTTTAAATGTGAATTAAGTTTAAGCGTCTAATGATTTTTTTCTTTTTCGTTCAGATTTGGCAAATATTTGGGCAATATTTTTTACACATAATTGCCATTACTTAAATAACATGATCCAATAACGAAATAAATAAATTTTCACCAATAACACTGATTTATTTACTGCTGACTTTGATCCGTCTTAATGAAACATCCTTATATATAATCCGTCTTAATGAAACATCCTTTATAAGTCCAATCTACTTCCTTTTGGGCTAAAGTGGATCCGGCTATATTTCAACAACTATGGATACTATGCTTACAGATTGTGATTTCGCAGTTGCTTATCTGGATGATATGTTAATTAAAAGTGTATCTAAGAAACGACATATCAGGTATAACATATCAGGTATAACATATCAGGTATATGAAAAGAGTTTTTTGGGAAAACACGAGAATACGCGTTCAAACTCAGGGAGGAAAAGTTCGTATTGTTTTTTCTTAAAATTAAGTACCTAGGACAAATCATTGACAAAAATGGTCGTCAACCAGATCCGTGCAATCAAGAATATGCCTCCTCCAAAAAAAGTTACTAGGTTATAAACCTTTATAGAACTAGCAAAGTATTATCAATTCTATATAACTAATATGCAGAATTTGAGCGCTCCACTGAACAGTTTGCTTAGAAAAGGCGTAAAGTGGAACTGGGCTGATAAGTTACTGAAGGCGTTTGAAGAAATCAAGAAACCACTAACGTTAAACTTATCATTAGCGCACTACGATCCAAAAACAAAAATCGTATTGGCTTCGGATGCTAGTAACTATGGTATAGGAGCGGTAAGAGACTCAAGACAGCAGAGATGTGGTTCTACAGAAGGATGCTGAGGATATCATGGAGCAAGCGTGTGAGCAACGATGAGGTCTTGAAGAGGATGCAGACAAGGAGGTTTTATACTTAACATAAGAGGAAAATGAAATTTCTGGAACACGTAATGAGAAAAGAGGGCCCAGAGAATCTGATACTCACAAGTCGAATAGAGGGAAGAGGAGACAAGGAAAAGCAACGCATGACATACCTGGCGGGCTTAGGCAAGTGGATGGCAGAACGTGGTCCGGGGAAGTTGGTAGAGGCACAAAGAATAGAGAGAAGTGGAGAGCCATGGTCGCCTACGTCCTGAAAGGACACGGCACATAAAAAGAAAAAAAAAGAATTCTACATAAATATGATGACGGTAACATGAAGACCGTCGCAAAAGCTTTGCGTTCGCTACTACAGGCAGAAAAAATACAGCCAGATCGAAAAAGAGGCGTTATTTGCAATGAAAAAAATCCTCACGGAAGGAGTTTTTGTTTACAAATGGACTACCGTCCTCTATTTTCAATTTAAAGGAATCCCTACGCATACAGCGAATAGATTACAACGTTGCAGTAGCATCTTAATAAATTATGATTTCAAGATGGAATAGCAACCGTCCAAAATATTACGACATGCTGATGGTTTATCAAGATTGATACCTGATATAATGGAATATGCATACACCTGTGTTCCCCCTCACTGAAATATGATTGGATGGTGTCCGTCATAAATACCGACGGACGTGTAGGTACGACAGAGTCAAAACCTTAGTCTGAGAGCTAAGTCCATAACGACGCCCACTGGACTACGCCATTGATCTACACTTCTTACCTGCGACTACGACGCGTACCAGTCGATTACTGCTACCATATTCTACTTGGTTATAGTAGTCAAAACCACTTAGCTACTTCGTTCAAATATATCCCTTTCCGGGACATATCAATACCAACAAATACTGGACCGTTTGAGGACAGTGTTATTGCAGCATTAAAAACTGAAATAGAAATTAAAAATATATTATGCAATGTAGTACGCGAACTACGAGTTACCTTGGAATAAATAAATGTAAAAGCAGAACAAGACATGTTTATTTCGAAAATAAATAACGACTAAAAGAAAGTAAGAAAGATAGACGATTTTTAGAACGCAACCCAGAGTGGAACGCTTACTCGCTATGTGAGGAAGTAGTGATGTTTGCACCAACAGTAGTAATACTTATCATATTACAAATGCGGATATTAAGTGAATTTCATGGTGGATATCCGGGAATTTCAAGGATGAAATCTCTTATGAAAAGCTATGTATACTGAACCAAAATGGATCAAGACATTGAAAAATTAGTAAATGTCTGCAGAGGTTGTCCTCTGGCAACAAAATTACTTACCACGAAATTATAACCTTGGCCAAGGACAGATACTTCTTGATCAAAATTGCACATAGATTTCGCAAGTCCAATAAACGGATCCACATTATCTTGTGGTAGTGGATAGATTTACTCAGTGGCCTGAAATTTGTAAGTTCAAAAAAGCAACTTCCACGGTTACAATTAATCTTTTACACGAACTGTTGGCAAGATATGGCATTCCGGATGCCATAGTCTTGGGTAATGGTACACAATTCACTGCTTACGAATTTAAAGAATTTTTTAAAAATGTTTACGATTGAACATATTACTACCCCGTCGTATCACCTCAGGTCAAACGAACAAGCTTAATGATTTGTGGGTACTTTGAAGAGAGCTTTTAAAAAGGCAAGTAATGAAAAAGTGAGCCACGAAGCACTACAAAAATTCTTGAGATTCTACCGGATAACACCGACTCCCAATACACCGTCAGGCATGTCACCGGCAGAATTGATGTTTGCAAGAAAAAATTAAATTGGTGTTCGACAAGTTGTTACCAGGTAAAAAAAAAAAAAAAGAAGAACGAGTGACAATTTTTTTTTTTTTTTTTTTGAAAATTGGCAAAAATGTGTTTTTCAGAGTAAATAAAAACGGAAGACAGAGTAATACGGTCACGAATTGGAAAAATGATATATATGGTGAAAGGAAAAAAAATGGGAACGCAAAAAGCATTAGAATCAGTTAAAGAAATGGTTTACTGAAGAAAGGACTGCAAGAAAGGAAAAACCTATGCTAGTACTGTATGATATTTTTGACGCACCAACACCACAAAAATTCGTTGAACCTACAAATACGATTAACAGAAAAAGGAAACATACTGAAAAACTAGAGGTTGACACAAGACGAAAGAAATAAAAAGTTCAGTACGTGGTGAAATCTCCAGAAAGAGGAATGGAGTGAATACTAAGAAATGAAATAAAATATGTACTAGTGAAAAAATCTCAAAAGGCGGGATGTTGTAGAATAAACAAGACACGCTCAGTAACACAAATGAACTAGGCAAGACGCCTTAATTAAAGAACTCCAAGTGAATCAAGGTAGTCCGTTGGAGTCAGTCGAGAAGAATTCCTAATGATGTCACGGCGAGTAAGCTAAGCGAGACATAATATTATAACAGCTAGGAGCGAGTTATAACAGATATTTCATTTAATGTGGGCTGTTCATTGTTTATTACAATAGCATTTAGGTTTCTAAGTCTTCCCTTGCATCGGGTGCTATAGTGTATTTTACTATTATCCCCTAACATTTGTCTTATGTTGATAGTTATATATATATATATATATATATATATATATATATATATATATATATATATATATATATAGTGGGAGGGTGCGCATGAGTGATGAAAGAACACCGAAAATTTTTATGTCCAGCCAACTGCACGACGGCTCCCGGAAACTCAGAAGACACCTGTTGTAATACAAAGATAAACTTAAGCACAGCCAAAATAGTGCCGACATCCCTCAGGCGTTCTATGAGGAAGTGGATTTTGATCGTGTCAAGTGGACAGCTTTTGAAATTACAACCTTTGAGAGGACACGCAATGGATACTAAACATCCTGCAGTGTTTGAAAATTACGCTGGTTCTTGTCTTATTCGTGGAATGTTGTATGGGACTCAGTCACCTTTGGCACAAACAGAGTTGGGACACCAAGGACGGAAAAAACTGTTGAAACCTCATACGTCGAAAACAACGAGATAGTATATATATATATATATATATATATATATATATATATATATATATATGATAAAATATATTACAAAGGAGTCACTAAATTTAACAAAGCCACTAATAGCGAATCAGAAAGTGATATAAACAAAGAAGCTACAAACATAGCCCCTAAGCTAAAATTAGACAGAAAAATAAAACAATTAACAAAAGTAGAATCATTTATTAAATTAAAAGACCATAAGGACAATTTCACGACCAAAACAACATGCAACATTAAACCCCACAAAAAGCAACATTGAAAAAATAAGTAAACAAATACTAGATCAAATATGCTCAAAACTAAAAACATACTAAATATAAATCAATGGAAAAATACAAAGATAACAATCAATTGGTTTAATAAAATATTAGTAACAAAGAAAATGCACTAAACTTAGCAAAACAATATATGAAGACATAAATATAATAAAACACTGCCGAAAATCAATGTTATAACAAGAATAGAAATTTTGATAAAAAGGGTCATAATAATAACAATAACGATAATAAATACGATGTAACAATGGGTAGGTACGATGGTGGTTAACCTTTGGCACATATATAATCAATAAATGGACAAATATATAGCTCTATGCAGGGACGACGGTCTCTTAATTCTAAGAAACTGCAACGGCAGAAGTACAGAAAAAATTTTAAAAAAGAAATAATAAAAGCCTTCAAAACTCTAGGATTTGCAAAAGACATAAAATCCAACCAAAAAATAGTAAATTTCTTAGATATAACATTCAACCTAAACAACGGAACCTACAAACCAAACAACCCTATGTGCATTAACAAAAATTCTAGCCACTCTCAAACGTATTTAAATGAATACCTATATCTATAAATAAAAGAATTTAAACAAATTCTAGTTGCCTAAAAATAATCAATGAAAATAAAAAACGTAAGAATCAGCCCTAAGAAACACCGGATATTCAAACAAACTAGAACATACGAACGAAAACAATTTAAACAAAAGCAACAAGAAAGAAACATAATTTGTTTCCCCCATACAACAATACATTGAAAACAATAATAGGGAAAATATTCTTCAAAATAATTGTCGAACACTTCCCTAAAACAGCAAATTATCAAAAATTATCAAGAAAGATACAATCAAAATCAGTCACACATACAAAGCTATCGGAACTAATAATACTAACACAGACGAAAAAATACATAGGCGACACAAAAAAACTTTTAAAGAAAGATATTATAACTACAAAATATCCCCACCAAAATCAAATTGGGCAATTATAAAAAAAAAAAGCAACCCCATCCAATATTAACAGTAAAAGTTGTAAATTATGCTTAGAGAAAAAATTAACAATAATTAATTTTAAAAATCAAAATAAACTCTTTAACCCTCTTAAACTTAAATCTTACTTATTATAAAACGCAGATTGTGTGTGTGCGCGTGTGTGTGTGTGTGTGTGTGTGTGTGTGTGTGTGTGTGTGTGTGTGTGTGTACGTTTATATATTGGATCGGATTTCATACATTTTTCAACCGATTTCAACAAAACTTCACAGGACTACGTAAAATTACCTTGCGGTGGTTCTAACAGCGCCAAAAATTGGAAAAACACAATTGTTTTTGCACGAAATCAATTTGAAAACACGATTAAGAGGCATCACGAAAATGAAAGGAGGACAACTCATATCGAGTTATACTTATTATAAAACCCAGGTTGTTTGTGTGTGTGTGTGTATGTTCGTTTATATATGGGATCGGATTTCCTATATTTATCAACCGATTTCAACAAAACTTCACTTTTTTTTAGCAGGTAATGTTTCTTATTGTCTTGCACACTTTTTTCTTTATTTTTACATTCAAAATGCTTTAAAAATTCCATTTACAAAACAATTGTTTATAATAAAATTCTATTCAATCGGTAGACTCATAACGATTGAAAACAATGTTTTTCTTTGAGTTTGGGTTTGACCAATTCGTAAAAAGAAAAAAAAAATTATTTTTCAGTCTTTATGATGGTCGATACTTGATCTATCTCTTACTGTTACATCCCCGGGTAACGCCGGGCTCTACTGCTAGTAATGGATAAATGTAGGCATATAAATAAATACTTGCTTTACCATGTAAGTAATAATTAAAAAATAAACAAATAGATATAAATAAAAAAATCAAATAAATATATTATATAATATAAACTTGTAAAAAATTATTAATAGATAAATAAATGAACAAATATTAAACATACACACCTATACGTGTGTATGCGCATGTACATATAAATATATACACGTACAAATACAAACACCTACAAACGAACTATCCTAACCTGCCATAATTAATACCTCAATATAGAACGCCAAGGCAAAAACAAATAAACTACTAACCATTAAATAAAAATGAAACATTAGATAAACGATAATGTATGATATAAGCAAATACTTACTTTAATACATATACCCTGCTGAACAATTACAAGTATGTGCGTGCAGCGTGCGTGCGGTACGGTGCAGTGCGTGCGGGGGGTTGTGGGAGTATATACTATATAAAAATATTCAAACAACAAATTCTATTAGCCCAACCAACCCTAATTAATGTACTAAAAATAGAAATAATAACCATTTAAGCACTACTTTATTAATAACAGCGCACAGACATAAGTGTACATGTGCCTGTGTATTCACGTTTATATGTATATATGTGGGCGTGTGTATAACAATATACGTGCTTGAAAGGATGTACATGTGCGCGTATGCATAAGCATATAAAAAAACACACATGTACATAAATCCAAACAATAATAAATTAAAAATTAATTATAATTCTAACCTCTTACAATTAAGAATTATGACATGATACCACCAAACTAAATAAGAAAACGAAATAATAGCCTAGTGAAGGAAATTATTACATATATTATTATATATATTATATATATATATAGTACAAGGCTAAAAAATGGACGCATCCATAGAAAGTCGATTTTTTGTATTTTACCAAGAAAATTGAGTAATGGAATTCGTTTATTTAAACAGGGTATTAATACAGGTGTACATATGTACATTATACAAGTAAAAAAAATGATTTATTATTGTCATAGTGGAATAGAGTGTCACTACCGACACTTGGGTTTGAACACGGATCGCCAGAGAGCAAGCACAGTCGACCTCATCTTGAAATAATTTGACGGGTAAAGGAAGAATATATATATGGGAATTGGCAGCGTCTGACCGAGTATTGTTTGAAGGTGTTACTATTATTGTATCTGTGATTTACAAAGTCTCTTCTACAAACGGGCATTAAAGAAAGTATTTTGTTGTGTAACCTTTTGCTTTAATAACGGTCTTAATTCTTCGTGGCATGCTATAGACTAAATTTTTTAGTAAATCAACATCCTTCGCCAGATTTTTCTAGCATTTCTTTAATTCCCGAAAAAACTCATCTTCTGTGTTAACTTTCCTATTACAGGCACGCGTGTCCATTATCGGCCAAAGGCTTTAAATTGGGTTATGGTCAGGACTCTGACTTAGACCACTGGAAGAGTTGCAATTTACCCTCGTCGCTCTTCCTCTACATAACGTTTATTCTTTAAGGCAGTATGTCTAGGATCGTTATCGTGTTGGAACGTGTAGCGTTGACCTTAAGCAAAAAGTTTTTGAGCAGAAAGCCACATTTAATTAACAAGAATGTTGTGGTATTGATGCTGGTCCATGATCCATTGATTTTGTACAAATTACCAATTCTCCTGCCGCTGAGAATGCATGCCAAACTTTGATTTTTTATCGTGTTTAACAGTTCTCTTGGGAGTCATTGGAGTATTCGTTTTACCGGGCGGACACAAAAAAAACACTTATTCGTCCTTCATATCTAAAAGTAAAAGGGCTCTCGTCACTCCACATCACATCTTCCCAATCAGATTCAATCCAGTGTAAATAAACTTTGCACCAAGCCAATTGTGCACGTCGATTTTTTTCCAGATACGAAAGGTTTCTTTTTTATGTATTTGGAAACAATTCCTTTTGATTTAAGCCTGCGTTTAACTGTTCTTGAAGAAATCGCCAAACTAGCCACTTTGGAAAGATCTTGTGCTGTTGCGAATCGATCGTTTTTGCATTGATGAATCAAGTTTCTATCTTGGCAGTCGGTAGTTTTCAGCGGTCGGTCAGATCTGCTACGTCTATTATATATTCCAATTTGATTTCTCTTTTTGATTAACTTGAAGAGACATGACTCACTTCGATTAATCTTATCAGCGATCGCTCTATTCGAGTGCCCAAGATCATGAAAAGCGGCGACTTGGCGTTTCTCAAAGTCAGAAACATTGCTTACGCAGGTTAATAAATGTAAATACAAGTATGATAAGCTTTATATTTTCTTCATCATCATTTCGATGGGTGCGCCCATTTTTTGCCTCACTATATATATATATATATATATATATATATATATATATATAAAGGAACATTGAAGTTAACACTCAGAGGCGACAGGCTGCTTCATGCAGAACGCAATCGTCAGGCCGCCTGATATTGAGCACTTTATCCCATAATATAGCACACATTAACACTATATTTCTTCATATATATATATATATATATATATATATATATATACGTATTTACCATTTAAGCATTAATACCATTACTATCATATATATATATATATATATATATATATATATATATATATATATATATATATATATATATATATATATATATATATATATATATATATATATATATAACAGTTGGAACGATTTATGACATAATTACGTCGTTTTTATCACTAAAATCAATACATTTGTAACTTTGACCAAGAATTATATATCCTTACTCGCTTCCATACATTGTTGCACATTCCTTTGTCTTTCTCTCTCTCTCAAATAAGTGGTGACTTTTCTGTTTTAATATTTTTTGCAGATTATTTTCATAGAGTTTTTTTCCCAACTTTTTTTCCAGGAAGGGCTCATGTATACACGGTTGACCTAACCACGTCGAAAGCCTGACAGGGAGGTAATGTTATGATCTTTGGAGCAGAAAGCCTGGGAATAAAAAAACAAATGGATTTTTTGTTTGTTTTGTTTCTTACGTTAAAAAGCTTAACTCAGAAAAATGAATGAAGAAAATATATTTAAAAAAATAAAAACTTCTTTCATAAAATAACCAGTTTAAAAATAAATAAATAAAAAATATCTAACAAACAGTAAATTAGGGATGGAAAAGAAGGAACGGTTGAAGTGTACCGCGGGGAAAAAAACGGGATTTGGTGTAACCATTTTTATTCGTGTATTTATTTATGGCGAATGGCTTTAAAACGTCACAAAAGGAATCAAAGCTTGTTTTGATGAAACTTTCGTTTAAATAAATATATATATATATATTTTTACAAAGCTTTTATGACTCTTCATTTGCCGATAAGTAGCTATTTTAAAAGCTACATATTTTTTAGAAATTTCAAGCGCCTGTAACATATCTTTTTAATTTGTTAAAAGTAAGTGACAGAGAATATCTTTCTTTTCTTTTTATGTGCCATGTCCTTTCAGGGCGTATGCGATCATGGCTCTCCACCTCCCTCTATCCCTTGCAGCTCTCAACAAGTTCCCTCCCTCTGCCATCCCTCCCAGATCACGTTCTGTCGCCCACCTGCTCAAGCCCGCCAGGAATGTCATATGTTGCTTTCCCTTGTCTCTCTTTCCCTCTATTCGACCCGTGAGTATCAGATTCTCAAGGCCCTCCTTCTTCATTTTATGTCTCAGAAACTTCAGCTGCTTCTTCCTGATGTTAAGCATAAGCCTACTTCTTGACTACATCCTCTCCAAGATCTCATCGTTGCTCACACTCTCGGTCCACGAAATCCTGTAGAACGACATCTCCGTCGCATGGAGTCTCTTCTTCCTCCTTGAGGAAATCGTCCAGCATTCGCTGCCGTAAAGAAGGACAAATGTCACAGAGAATATACTTAATGCATACTAGATACCACAGACCAGCAGTTCCATCGGTAAGGAATTGGCCTCCTCCTGTGGAAATGAAATGAACTAATCTTAGTGCGCATCTTCTTACGCCATTACCACTCTGGAGACGATCCTGGATTTGGGGTAAAAATGGAGTTTCGATTTCTCTAGTAGAATCCTTTCATTCATTATTGGCGGCCACGATCTTAAAATAAGATATCCGAAATTTATTATCGAAATCTGTGTGCTTCTTGAAAGAAGGATAGAGATCTTCATATAAAACTATATGTGTGTGTTATATACAAAATTTGGTTTGTGCCCCCCCCCAAAAAGAACCCTGAAAATTCTACACCAATGTCCTGACACATACTTATTTGAAGAAGGCTTTTCTGTTAAATGCCGCATGACAAACAAATACTGAGTTCGTCTCCACGTGGTCCCAGATTTGCACGTTGTACTGTCATAAAATAAAACCACGTATTGAAAGCTCGACTGCCAAAAAAACATCCACAATTCTCATTTGTTTGATTGCTATTTCATACTATATTCGAACTGTTTTAACTGCTAGATAAGCTTAGTTTATTTGGGAAAGAGATTAAGACAATCTAGAACATGCCTGCATACGGATAGACAATTAATTTAGTAAATACATAAAAGTATAAAAGGTTGTAAGACAAGGAAACGTCTTCTTCCCGAACTTATTAAACCTCTACAGCGCGAGGATTTTGAGAGAATTAGAAGTTCTACCAGGATTCGTTAGAGACAGCCACAACCTTAACAATATAAAATATTCAAATGACACAGTGTTGATAGCAGATACGGAAAGTAAACTATAGATACTTCTATAGAAAGTATTAAAGAAAAACGAGAAGAAAGAACTAAGCATCTATTGTGTGATTATCAAATATTACAGTTCAGGAGGATAGCCAAAGATGCATTCCAAAAACTAAGAAACAGAAAAACTTCGCTAGAAACAAGGAAAAAAGGGCTAAACTGTTACGTGATATCTGTCCTCGTGTATGGTAGTGAGTCCTGGACAATCTCTTCAAAAATGAATAAGAGACTTGAAGCAACAGAAATGTCGTTCGACAGAAGGATGCTGAGGATACCATGATCAGGATATGTGAGCAACGACAAAGTCTTAGAGAAAATGGAAACGAAAGGGAAAGCTATAGATAACGTCAGGAACACACAGTTGAGGTTTCTAGGTCACATAATGAGGAAAGAGGGCTTGGAAAATCTCTTACTCATTGAACAGATTGAATACAAGACAAAGGAAAACAGCGCATAACATACTGTTATGGGGTCCACACCTTTTTCATACAAGTGGACTTGACCAGTGTGTACTTGTACTGCTGCCGGAGAATACCCGGGAGTTAGACAGTAACAGAGATACAGTGATACAGTGAGAGAGTGAGAGTGTGAGGTAACTGCTTTGTAGGAGTCACATTTGCGAGCACGTAGACTCAGAAGGAAGTCCTACTTCGATACTGAATTTCCCAGACTCTATATATATTATTATTATTGCTATTAACCGCGTTTCTGGATTTACTAACCGTATTACCAATTCTATTATTACGTCATTACATTTATTTGCTATATTTCATTCCTGTGTTTGTCATTCATTTGAGACCGGATTTCATCTCGAATCCAAACACATACTTAGTGAGTTTGATAGCGGAACAGGGTTTAAGATATACATATATATATATATATATATATATATATATATATATATATATATAACAGAAAGACAAAATGTATTAAGAGCTACAAAAGACAGGAAGTTGCAGAGAGCTATGATCGCTTACGTCCTGAGGTGACACGACAGATAAAGAAAAAGAAGCAGGTAATATGGATTAAGAGAAACCTAAAAAATAAATGAAAATAAAACCCTGTCGAGGTTTTCTTTTGATTACACGAAGACAAGACAATAGTTGCACTTTTATAATGAATTGTTAGAAATATAAGACTAGCGTGGAAGAATAAAGCTTCAAACTGTATGAAGAAAAGATTGGAGCCATCCGAGTAGAGTAATGTTGCTATCCTATCGTTACAATGTCGCTATTTCCATGTCAAATGTCCAGATGAGCGCCAATCTTCAGTTCCACCAGTTCAGACTATTATAGCCAGAACTCGCTACACCACCTCCTCCATGGAATCAAATCACTCTCATTTTCTCTGTATCCCAGTTATAAGGAGTAAGTTCCACTGAGACAACTTTTAACCAATAACTGCTACTTTGTGGAACAGACCCCTACGTGAATACTTTCCTGAGAACTACAATTTTAATATCTAACTCCAAGGGTTAATCGATATCTATCCTCCTTATCCTCATAACCTTTACTCCTTTCTACATACCCTTATGTTCATACCACACACGTTATTCTGTGACCCTATATCACGAGTAACTCTTGAACCTTGTATTCGGTGAACTTTTGCAGATATTAAATTTTAATAAAGTGCTTGGTTCGATTTTAGTTAGCTTAAAAGATCAGGCTATAGGGCTTATACTTCAGTTGTTCGTTAATATCTTTACAATAAAACTACAATTATTTTGTACAGTGAAAACTTCACCTGCGAAAAATAAGAATGACCGCATGAAAATATCTTCTTGCCAGCTAGCAAGGTGATGATTCGTCAAACAAGGACACAAAGCCATTCTGTCGAACTCTTGGCAATTGCATCTCGCACTTACTGAGGGGTACGTGTAACATAAACTGGTATCATAGATGTGGAAGGCTTAACCTAAAGCTTTGATCTAATTTTCGAGTTTTCCTTTTTATCTCTTCTTATATCGAGAAGTAATGACTAAACATCATTTGCAAGAAGATAGAATTCATATTTGTCAACACAAGGAAGTGCCCAACAGACGAACTACAAATTGGAGAAACCAAATAGAAATATCTAGGAAGTGTTTCAACATAAAAGGAAACATGTGACACTGAAATCCGAAGGTACATTGTGATACCAATTACCACATGAAAATATCTTTATTTATTCAAACTCTTTTGCTAATATAAATTTTCTTATTGAACCCCACTCAGTCCTCTCATTGCTTGAACTATGAACTAAGTTTTTCTTTATTTTCTGAACACATGGCGATTGAATAATGCGATCAGCCAGATACTTTCGTCTAGACAGATACCACGAAATCACTTGTGATGAATTTACAAACTAACCTTGTTTACCCACGTTTAATCTGACGTCACAAGGTTAACTGAAATTAGGTCCTAGGTTCTTGACCACAATTAGGTCGTTTGTTGGCCCTTGCTCTTAACTCTATTAAACATACGAAACAGCTTTATCTTTAGCTCAAGTAACGGGGGAAAATAAACAACTTGTTTAGCTTCTGTTAATTGCTAACGCAAGAAAAAAGGTTTAAATGCCTTCCTTTTGAAAAAATCAACTTTTATTTTGACTGCGTCTTATGAATTGTTTACTTGTCTCTATTTTTTTTTTCACTTTGACTGGAGACTATTTACTTTTTATGACTTATGTTATTTATATTAATAAAACGGTGAACAGACAGTTTAACTAAGTGGTAAAACCGAGACCTGAAGATATAAAGCAGGGTTTCACAACTTTTTTTATACCCCAAGTCTCTAGAAAATATTTGAACAATGCTTTCATCGCATAAAAAATAATATCTAATTTGAAGATGAAGACGCCTAATTTATAATTTTTGAACCACATATTAATTTTTGAACTACACACTAACGTAGGTGATCAAATTGAACTTGACAAATAAAATTTTAACTCAGCTCAAATGCAACTACAAATTGAGTAATTATTTGTTAAATATTAACAAATATTGTAAAGAGTAAAATGAATCACAAATTCAGTGGCGTAGCTAGAGTAAACGTTACCCGGGGCGGTCCGCTCAAATGTCACCCCAATGACCCCGATTCACCCTATGCTGAATGGTTATCTGTAGCTAAATTTTCATACATGCTCTACCTCTACTTTACTCTACTGACCGGTACGTTACTGTTTACATGTATGATCCAAGACAAAATCAAATACCACAAAATAATCAGTTCAAATCAAAAGATTTTAAAATGCAACTGTTCACTTTCAGAACAACTAAATACAAAACACGGCAATACAAAAAGAATGACATTCGATACTATGGTCATAGAATGAATGTTTTCTTGTTTTGATTGTGGCAAACTGGTCAATGACATCATCAAAATCTGTTTGTCTTGTAAGCTCGTTTTCAATGGACAGCACAGCCAGATCCGACAGTCTCGACTGGCTCATGGTTGACGTAATATTCTGTTGCATTCCGGTGTCCAATTTTCCGTTGCATCATTTTCTGGGTACCATTTAATTATCAATGATGTTTGAAAGTATTTTTCTTGACAAAAATGTTCTATTTAATTTTTAAGCATTTTTCGGAACATTGTAAATCAACTGCATTCTTTGAAAGGTTACCTAGAGAATTTATGCAAAGTTTATTTTTTTGTTTTTCTTTATACAAGTAAAATAAATTTACATCGTATTTTGATGTTATTATGATTTTAGTTTTAGTGATAATTTAAAAATAATAAATATTTATCATTAGTACCAATAATGGAAAATTAAGTTAAAAATTTAAAAGAATCGTTTTTGGAATCGGAAAATAGGCACAATTTTTTTTCGATTCCGATACCGTTTCCGATACCCCCAAAAGTTCCGATTTTTCCGATTCTCGATTCCGATTAATCGTCCCAACACTAGTAGATATATTCAAAAGTATATCGCTCACTCAATGGAATTGATACACAGGCAAGACTGAAATTGTTGCACTTTTGGTTTCGTATTTTGCTTTGTTGTTAAAACACCATATCATCCGATAAAATGTTACAACAATGTCTCTTGTTAGTAACCAAGATTGTAGTAACTGAAACACATGAAAGCTGAAAACATTGCTATTTTTCCTACTCACAAATTTCCCGACAATTTATTAGAAAATTTCTGACAGGGGGGACAAAACTGGGGGGGGGGGTCATAAATTATTTCTGGGAGTGGGGGTCATATGCCCGCCTGCGAAACCCTGTGTCTCCACCACTGTTTTCAGACTATTTTTGGCACCTTAGCCTGGTTGAAAAATTTTGTTGGGGGTGACATTGTGTCACCCCCTCCTGTGCTGGCACCCGGGGCGGTCCGCCCCCCATCTTAGCTACGCCATTGCACAAAGATAAGCATAAAATTCAATGACTTCTTTTGCTTTGCGACTGATTCTCATTTTCATGATTTTGTCGAAATGTAGAATCTTCTTGCTGACTGCGGTCTTCAGATCTGCTGGCGAATTCGGGCGATTTTAGATTTTGTCTTCATTGACAAAAAAAAAAAAAAAAAAACGAAATCCAGATTCGTACAAGTATGTCGTTGCAAATAATACGAAACCAAGGAGTGATTTTCAAAAATGGTTTGGGAATATATCCAGTGCTAGGCACCAAAACATTTCCAAAGTTTAGCTTTCAAACTGTATTTCAATAACTCGATTTTTCAAATCAATAAGATCTTCTTGCCAGCTATCAAGGTGATGATTCGTCAAACAAGGAAACGAGCCATTCTGTCGCACTCTCGGAAATTTCATCTCGAACATTCCGAGTGTTACGGGTACCATAAACGGGTACCATAGATGAGGATGGCTTAACATAAGGCTTTGATCTAATTTTCAAGTTTTTATGTCTTCTTATATCAAGAAGTAAGGACTAAACATCATTTGAACGAAGATAGAATGCATGCTTACCAACAGAATGAAGCACTCAACAGGTAAATTACTAATTGGAGAAACCAAAACCAAGAAAGTGAGAAAATGTAAATATCCAGGAAGTGCTTTAACAGAAAAGAAAAATGTGACACTGAAATCCGAAGGCGCAATGGAATAGCGAAAGATGCCTTCCAAAAGCTAAGCAAAGTATTAAGAAACAATAAAATATCTGGTAAGTGTTTTAACAGAGGAAGGATAATGTGACACCGAAATCCGAAGGCGCATTGGAATAGCGAAATATGCCTTCCAAAAGCGAAGCAAAGTATTAAGAAACAATAAAATATCTGGTAAGTGTTTTAACAGAGGAAGGATAATGTGTCACCGAAATCCGAAGGCGCATTGGAATAGCGAAAGATGCCTTCCAAAAGCGAAGCAAAGTATTAAGAAACAATAAAATATCTGGTAAGTGTTTTAACAGAGGAAGGATAATGTGTCACCGAAATCCGAAGGCGCATTGAATAGCGAAAGATGCCTTCCAAAAAGCGAAGGAAGTATTAAGAAACAATAAAATATCTGGTAAGTGTTTTAACAGAGGAAGGATAATGTGTCACCGAACTCCGAAGGCGCATTGAATAGCGAAAAGATGCCTTCCAAAAGCTAAGCAAAGTATTAAGAAACAATAAAATATCTGGTAAGTGTTTTAACAGAGGAAGGATAATGTGTCACCGAAATCCGAAGGCGCATTGAATAGCGAATGCCTTCCAAAAGCGAAGCAAAGTATTAAGAAACAATAAAATATCTGGTAAAAAGCAACAGAGGAAGGATAATGTGACAGAAAAGGCGCATTGAATAAAAGATCTTCCAAAAGCGAAGCAAAAGTATTAAGAAACAATAAAAATATCTGGTAACAACAGAGGAAGGATAATGTGTCACCGAAATCCGAAGGCGCATTGAATAGCGAAAGATGCCTTCCAAAAAGCGAAGCAAAGTATTAAAATGACAATAAAATATCTGGTAAGTGTTTTAACAGAGGAAGGATAATGTGACACCGAAATCCCAAGGCGCATTGAATAGCGAAAGATGCCTTCCAAAAGCGAAGCAAAGTATTAAGAAACAATAAAATATCTGGTAAGTGTTTTAACAGAGGAAGGATAATGTGTCACCGAAACTGAAGGCGCATTGAATAGCGAAAGATGCCTTCCAAAAGCTAAGCAAAGTATTAAGAAACAATAAAATATCTGGTAAGTGTTTTAACAGAGGAAGGATAATGTGACACCGAAATCCGAAGGCGCATTGGAATAGCGAAAGATGCCTTCCAAAAGCGAAGCAAAGTATTAAGAAACAATAAAATATCTGGTAAGTGTTTTAACAGAGGAAGGATAATGTGACACCGAAATCCGAAGGCGCATTGGAATAGCGAAAGATGCCTTCCAAAAGCGAAGCAAAGTATTAAGAAACAATAAAATATCTGGTAAGTGTTTTAACAGAGGAAGGATAATGTGACACCGAAATCCGAAGGCATTGAATAAAGGAAAGATGCCTTCCAAAAGCGAAGCAAAGTATTAAGAAACAATAAAATATCTGGTAAATGTTTTAACAGAGGAAGGATAATGTGTCACCGAAATCCGAAGGCGCATTGAATAGCGAAAGATGCCTTCCAAAAAGCTAAGCAAAGTATTAAGAAACAATAAAATATCTGGTAAGTGTTTTAACAGAGGAAGGATAATGTGACACCGAAATCCGAAGGCGCATTGAATAGCGAAAGATGCCTTCCAAAAGCGAAGCAAAGTATTAAAAACAATAAAATATCTGGTAAGTGTTTTAACAGAGGAAGGATAATGTGTCAACAGAAAAAGGGATAATGTGACTGAAGGCGCATTGGAATAGCGAAAGATGCCTTCCAAAAGCGAAGCAAAGTATTAAGAAACAATAAAATATCTGGTAAGTGTTTTAACAGAGGAAGGATAATGTGTCACCGAATCCGAAGGCGCATTGAATAGCGAAAGATGCCTTCCAAAAAAGCGAAGCAAAGTATTAAGAAACAATAAAATATCTGGTAAGTGTTTTAACAGAGGAAGGATAATGTGACACCGAAATCCGAAGGCGCATTGGAATAGCGAAAGATGCCTTCCAAAAAGCGAAGCAAAGTATTAAGAAACAATAAAATATCTGGTAAGTGTTTTAACAGAGGAAGGATAATGTGTCACCGAACTGAAGGCGCATTGAATAGCGAAAGATGCCTTCCAAAAGCGAAGCAAAGTATTAAGAAACAATAAAATATCTGGTAAGTGTTTTAACAGAGGAAGGATAATGTGACACCGAACTGAAGGCGCATTGGAATAGCGAAAGATGCCTTCCAAAAGCGAAGCAAAGTATTAAGAAACAATAAAATATCTGGTAAGTGTTTTAACAGAGGAAGGATAATGTCACCGAAATCCGAAGGCGCATTGAATAGCGAAAGATGCCTTCCAAAAGCGAAGCAAAAGTATTAAGAAACAATAAAATATCTGGTTAGTGTTTTAACAGAGGAAGGAAGGTCACCGAAATCCGAAGGCGCATTGGAATAAAAAAAGATCCGAAGGCGAAGCATTGTATTAAGAAACAATAAAATATCTGGTAAGAAAGAGGAAGCCACCGAAAAAAGAAGGCGCATTGAAAAAGCGAAAGATGCCTTCCAAAAAGCGAAGCAAACAATAAAATATCTGGTAAGTGTTTTAACAGAGGAAGGATAATGTGTCACCGAAATCCGAAGGCGCATTGGAATAGCGAAAGATGCCTTCCAAAAGCTAAGCAAAGTATTAAGAAACAATAAAATATCTGGTAAGTGTTTTAACAGAGGAAGGATAATGTGACACCGAAATCCGAAGGCGCATTGGAATAGCGAAAGATGCCTTCCAAAAGCGAAGCAAAGTATTAAGAAACAATAAAATATCTGGTAAGTGTTTTAACAGCGGAAGGATAATGTGTCACCGAAATCCGAAGGCGCATTGAATAGCGAAAGATGCCTTCCAAAAAGCGAAGCAAAGTATTAAGAAACAATAAAATATCTGGTAAGTGTTTTAACAGAGGAAGGATAATGTGACACCGAAATCCGAAGGCGCATTGAATAGCGAAAGATGCCTTCCAAAAAGCGAAGCAAAGTATTAAGAAACAATAAAATATCTGGTAAGTGTTTTAACAGAGGAAGGATAATGTGTCACCGAAATCCGAAGGCGCATTGAATAGCGAAAGATGCCTTCCAAAAAGCTAAGCAAAGTATTAAGAAACAATAAAATATCTGGTAAGTGTTTTAACAGAGGAAGGATAATGTGACACCGAAATCCGAAGGCGCATTGAATAGCGAAAGATGCCTTCCAAAAGCGAAGCAAAGTATTAAGAAACAATAAAATATCTGGTAAGTGTTTTAACAGAGGAAGGATAATGTGTCACCGAAATCCGAAGGCGCATTGGAATAGCGAAAGATGCCTTCCAAAAGCGAAGCAAAGTATTAAGAAACAATAAAATATCTGGTAAGTGTTTTAACAGAGGAAGGATAATGTGACACCGAAATCCGAAGGCGCATTGGAATAGCGAAAGATGCCTTCCAAAAGCGAAGCAAAGTATTAAGAAACAATAAAATATCTGGTAAGTGTTTTAACAGAGGAAGGATAATGTGTCACCGAAATCCGAAGGCGCATTGGAATAGCGAAAGATGCCTTCCAAAAGCTAAGCAAAGTATTAAGAAACAATAAAATATCTGGTAAGTGTTTTAACAGAGGAAGGATAATGTGAAATCCGAAGGCGCATTGAATAGCGAAAGATGCCTTCAAAAAAAGCTAAGCAAAGTATTAAGAAACAATAAAATATCTGGTAAGTGTTTTAACAGAGGAAGGATTGAAAGGCGCATTGAATAGCGAAAGATGCCTTCCAAAAAGCGAAGCAAAGTATTAAGAAACAATAAAATATCTGGTAAGTGTTTTAACAGAGGAAGGATAATGTGTCACCGAAATCCGAAGGCGCATTGGAATAGCGAAAGATGCCTTCCAAAAGCGAAGCAAAAGTATTAAGAAACAATAAAATATCTGGTAAGTGTTTTAAGGATAATGTGACACCGAAATCCGAAGGCGCATTGAATAGCGAAAGATGCCTTCCAAAAGCGAAGCAAAGTATTAAGAAACAATAAAATATCTGGTAAGTGTTTTAACAGAGGAAGGATAATGTGTCACCGAAATCCGAAGGCGCATTGAATAGCGAAAGATGCCTTCAAAAGCGAAGCAAAAGAAGCAATAAAATATCTGGTATTTTTAACAGAAACAAATCCGAGGCGCATTGAATAAGGAAAGATGCCTTTCAAAATATTAAGAAACAATAAAATATCTGGTAAGTGTTTTAACAGAGGAAGGATAATGTGTCACCGAAATCCGAAGGCGCATTGAATAGCGAAAGATGCCTTCAAAAAGCGAAGCATTGAATAAAATATCTGGGTAAGTGTTTTAACAGAGGAAGATAATGCACTTCCAAAATTGCGAAAGCAAAAAGCGAAGCAAAGTATTAAGAAACAATAAAATATCTGGTAAGTCCGTGTTTTAACAGAGGAAGGATAATGTGACACCGAAATCCGAAGGCGCATTGAATAGCGAAAGATGCCTTCCAAAAAGCGAAGCAAAGTATTAAGAAACAATAAAATATCTGGTAAGTGTTTTAACAGAGGAAGGATAATGTGTCACCGAAATCCGAAGGCGCATTGGAATAGCGAAAGATGCCTTCCAAAAGCGAAGCAAAGTATTAAGAAACAATAAAATATCTGGTAAGTGTTTTAACAGAGGAAGGATAATGTGTCACCGAAATCCGAAGGCGCATTGGAATAGCGAAAGATGCCTTCCAAAAGCGAAGCAAAGTATTAAGAAACAATAAAATATCTGGTAAGTGTTTTAACAGAGGAAGGATAATGTGTCACCGAAATCCGAAGGCGCATTGGAATAGCGAAAGATGCCTTCCAAAAGCGAAGCAAAGTATTAAGAAACAATAAAATATCTGGTAAGTGTTTTAACAGAGGAAGGATAATGTGACACCGAAACTGAAGGCGCATTGAATAGCGAAAGATGCCTTCCAAAAGCAAAGTATTAAGAAACAATAAAATATCTGGTAAAACAGAGGAAGGATAATGTGACACCGAAATCCGAAGGCGCATTGGAATAGCGAAAAGATGCCTTCCAAAAGCAAGCAAAGTATTAAGAAACAATAAAATATCTGGTAAGTGTTTTAACAGAGGAAGGATAATGTCACCGAAAACCGAAGGCGCATTGAATAGCGAAAGATGCCTTCCAAAAGCGAAGCAAAGTTTAAGAAACAATAAAATATCTGCAAGTGTTTTAACAGAGGAAGGATAATGTGTCACCGAAAAAGAAGGCGCATTGGAATAGCGAAAGATGCCTTCCAAAAAGCGAAGCAAAGTATTAAGAAACAATAAAATATCTGGTAAGTGTTTTAACAGAGGAAGGATAATGACACCGAAATCCGAAGGCGCATTGAATAGCGAAAGATGCCTTCCAAAAGCGAAGCAAAGTATTAAGAAACAATAAAATATCTGGTAAGTGTTTTAACAGAGGAAGGATAATGTGACACCGAAATGAAGGCGCATTGAATAGCGAAAGATGCCTTCCAAAAGCTAAGCAAAGTATTAAGAAACAATAAAATATCTGGTAAGTGTTTTAACAGAGGAAGGATAATGTGACACCGAAATCCGAAGGCGCATTGAATAGCGAAAGATGCCTTCCAAAAGCGAAGCAAAGTATTAAGAAACAATAAAATATCTGGTAAGTGTTTTAACAGAGGAAGGATAATGTGTCACCGAAATCCGAAGGCGCATTGAATAGCGAAAGATGCCTTCAAAAAGCTAAGCAAAGTATTAAGAAACAATAAAATATCTGGTAAGTGTTTTAACAGAGGAAGGATAATGTGACACCGAAAAATGAAGGCGCATTGAATAGCGAAAGATGCCTTCCAAAGGAAGCATTGGAAACAATAAAATATCTGGTAAGTGTTTTAACAGAAAGATAATGCACTTCCAAATTGGAATAGCTAAAAGCAAAAAGTATTAAGAAACTGGAAGGGTTTGTTAAAGATGCCTTCCAAAAGCTAAAAAAAGAAACTGGAAGGTTTGTTAGAAAAAAGTTGAATTGTAATATCGGTCCTCTTATATGACAGTGAAAGCTGGACCATCTCTTCGCTGATGAGGAATAGACTTAAAGCAACAGAAATGTGGTTCTACAGAAGGATGCTGAGAATACCATGAACCGAACATATGAGCAACGGCGATGTTTTAGAGAAAATGGAAACGAAAAGAACATTTATGCTTAGCATCAGAAAGAGAGAGTTGAAATTCCTTGGGTACATAATGAGGAAAGACGACTTAGAAAATGTAGCACTCGCAGGACAGATTGAAGGCAAGACAGACAGAGGAAAATAACGCATAATATAGTAAGCTTGATTAAATGGATAGAGGAACAGGGTTTAGGAGAAATAACAGAAAGACAAAATGTACTGAGAGCTACAAATGACAGGAAATTGTGAAGAGCCATGATCGCTATCGTCCTGAAGGGACACACCCCATTGAAAAAGAAGACAGTTTTGCAATCATTTTTTTTAAACTCCTATTACTACCACATTCACTATTTTAGATCCTTTGGTCATCAAATAATTTACTGAGATCGAACCACCTCCCTGTCATTTGATGAAGGTATGTGTATTCTTTATAAGAACTATTTCAGCAATAAAGCTAATCTAGCAGACTATTACGACTGCAAGGAATTAGATTCTTACTGGGTGCTTTATATTTGTGTTTAGGATTCATTTTCTATGAGCTTAAATTTAGTAATCATTTTTTGCCAAAGCATGGTGTAAATATAAGTATATTTCAACGCAGCAGTTGTTAAAAGTAGCATCTATCAACTTAGGAAGTCTGAAGCTTCGACTTTTAAGTATGAAATCAAAAGGAATGTAATCAATAATTTGCGCAGTAAATGTAACGTAATAAAATAAACGAAGGCATTTTTAATCTTAAAAAATATTTAGAGAAACACTGCGTCTGATGCTTTAGTAAATAACCGAATATGGAAAAATCATCACCTTGGAATCGGAATTTCGTGGGAGGAAGAGTTAAAGAAACTCGAGAAATGATGTGTCAAGTGTGTTGAACTGTGGGATGAATATATGGAATAGCATTTATGTATTGTGGCTCTAGAGCATTCCATTCCTGGCTGATCCAAGAACATTTCAGCACCCCTTGTATATTACCAATTGTAATATGCCTCCACATACACACACATAGATAGATAGATAGATAGATAGATAATAGATAAGAATAGATAGATAGATAGATAGATAGATAGATAGATAGATAGATAGATAGATAGATTATTATTCGAAACTTTATTTTTATGGAGACGCGTGTTTGAATAGACGCCCTATTTTATTTATTTTAAACAGTGTAAATTACACCTACCGGCCTATGCATTTGAGAGAAGTAATAAAAAATGTGCACTATGGTACGGTTCGAACCCCACCCTATACTACCGAGTGGACCGGCGTGCTCTCTTTAAATATATTAGGATGTCCCTCGATTGTGTAATAATTGACAAGAACCTTTCTCATATTATTGCGATTGAAAATTGTTTAATCCTTAAAAGCTATTAGTTTTTATCCTCATTAAGCGCTCCACACTGTTGTCCTTGTACTGTTCTATTTGAAGATTAGTAATCATCAATGCATAGACTATAAAATCTGCCGACGCCATAGAATTAGAATGGGACGTGGTAAACTAGACAGATCATTACAGAATCCGAAACAACCAATTTAGCCTCGTATTAATTCCACCTTCTGACACTGACATGATTTTGACAACCTCAGTGATTGATTAGATTCTCTTTTGATAACCTGTCAAAATATATCCACTCGCATGTCGTCGCTGTCCGCACCAGTTCCTGTTTTCTGTGATGGAAGGTAATGCGATAAATGGAACCGCTTCTGGCGTATCGATTAATCACATTATTTCAAAACAAACAAGCCATTTAGAAATCCAAAATTCTATCAACATTCACCTGCCAACAATCTTAGGAGAGTGGTTTAGGCGCCATGCGACATCGCAAAACTCTGTAATAGAATATACAGCTCAAGGAATAGAGAAAAGGGCTCTGTAACGGAAAGTTTAATATCAAAATCCAGCGTTCTACATCCGGTAGCAAGGCCTCTGATCGGGAGGTTTTCAGGAGCGTGGAACCAACCTTTTGATTGCTGTTGTTCTCAGGTCAACCCTGACCCTGGGTGGTAGCAACTGCTACGGTGTCAGTTATGGGCAAATATTTAACCCCCAAAATGGGGTAAAAATTCTATGAAAGTATAAAAATAGATTTTTATGTTAAAAATACCAGCAATAGATTTTTGGAGAAAAAAATATTACCAGCAATACATTTCTGAAAAAATATATATTACCAGCAATAATGGAGTTTGGGAGTGTTGCCACGAATAGTAACTCGGATATATTCTGAGAGCTGAGTTCGAATTTCTATCGTGTTTCGCTACATTCACTTTCTCGACAAATGCTCTTAGGAATGGTATGTATCCATCTATTTTCCCTTCTGGGTTAAATATTAGGACTAAATAGGCTTTTCGGCCTTGGGTGGTAACCAGTCTAGGAGAAGGACAACTCTGAATTCAAAACATATATTATGCAGCTAACGAAGGAATCCTGCAGTTTACAATAACTCTGTGATCCGGATGGTGCCCTTTTTTTTACAAAAAGATACAGATGAAATTTCTGGGGTACAGTAAAGAGGATTTAGAAAAGTTGATACTCACAGGACATATTGAAGGCAAGAGAGACAGAGGAAAACAGCGCATAACCTACCTACGTAGCTTGTGAAAATGGACAGCAGAACAGGATTTAGGAGAGATAGTAAAAAGACTAAATTTAATGAACGCTATAAAGGAAAGAAAATTGTGGAGAGCCATGTTTGCCAACGTCCTGAAGCGTCACGCTACACTGTTTTGAGACAAAAGGCGCTCTTAAAAAGACATAACTCTATACAATGAGATAATATAGTTGCCGTCTATATTCTTTTTTAATTCAATGTCATTTACGGACATAGACTCTTCAAGTTCATTCTTGGGAAAGATAATGGAGTGGCTTTTTGTTGCCTTCTACACGGTTTTAATTTCAAATTTTCTGTCTCTCAGACTGCTTGTCATCCAAAGATAGAGAGCCCAGTTTACCTTGCTTTTTTTCTCATAGCTGCGGAAAGATTAGATGCAGTCATACTTTCCTGAAGAGCATTACTACGAAAGTGAATACAACAGACTAAGCCGGAATTTGAAATCGGTTCGCTAATTCCACTTTCTACACTGGTAACCGTTAAATTATTACATTGTATATAAGAATGAATCAAGAAGTATTAAAACATGTTTATGCACAGTTTATTGATCGCCATTTTACCGCCTTCCACTTGTATGCTAGAGTGTTCCAACAGTTCTTAGTATTCGTATTATCCCATGCAGACATACTAATTTACACATAACAATTTACACATAACTACATTTTCAAGGCTCTATGTAATTAGATATACAACGTGGTCGGTAAGTCTTGTCACTCCTACATAATATAATGTTCTGTTTCAGGTGACTGACACGAAAATGATGACATTCATACAGACCTTCTCGATGTGTGACAGCGTCATTAAAAGTGAATAAATTGAATCCAGTACATGTGATTTGTATTGTTGTTCTATTGGTCTCATTACTTTTGGTATGGGGTGACAAGACTTTCAGACCACCCTGTATAATATAGATTACAGGGATTTTGGAAAAAAACAGTTAAAATTATCAGAGAAACTTCTTCTTCTGTGTGTCATGTCCCTTCAGGACGCAGGCGATCATGGCTCTCCGAAATGTCCAGTCTTTTGTTGCTCTTAACAAATTTTGTCTTTTTGACATGTCTCCTAAATCTTATTCCTCATTTATTTACTCAACCTCACTGAATAAGTTATACGTTGCCCTCCTCTGTGCCTCTTGCCTTCAATCTGTCTGGTGAGTGTCAAATTTTCCAAGCTCTCTTTCCTCATTATGTGCCTTAGAAATTTCAACTGTCTCTTCCCTATGTTAAGCATAAGTTTCTTTTTAGTTTCCATTTTCTCTAAAAGTTTGTCGTTGCTCACATCGGTCCATGGCATCCACAGCATCCTCTTGTAGAACCACATTTCTGTTGCCTCATCTCCTCTTCGTCTGTGAGGAGACTGTCCAGCATTCACTGCCATATTACCTAACAATTCAGTACCATTTTCTTTGTTTCTAATGTTTTCTCTTGCGTCTTTTAAAATTACGTTAATACAAAATTTTCCAACTTTTTTTAAATAAGCCTTTTTCCCATTGAAATTTCGCTGCGACATTGTTCAGTCGCCGGTGTATTTTCCGTGGCTTTATTTTTTTATTCAATGAATTTATCGAATAATTTCGTCCGGTTCATATCCCTCCTTTGTCTTTTGTACAAGAGTAGAGGTTTATCCCTTGTTTCCTATTTAGAATTGGGTTTCCGGTTCCTTATAAAGTCTTCTCATTCTCTTTCGCTCCCAGTAACCCGTTGCGTCTTTGTGCCATTATTGCTTTGCTTGGGGTGAAATGATTAAAAAAATATTCACCCTATTGGAATCACTGATCAGAAAAAAAGTGTTACGTGCAAGGAACAAGCCTGGAGATGACATGATTAGAACTGGCTCGATGATTTTTTAATGTATTGCAAATTTGAGCAAATCGAATAGAGTAACAAGTACCACAGTGATAGTCATAAAGGAGCAATTATAACTGAGAAAAACGAAAAATAGGAAGCTGTGGAGAACCATGATTACTCACGTTCTGAAGGGACATGACACGTAGACAGATTTTGAATATTAAATTATTTACAATCAAGAAATATTATATGAAAATAGAAACATTTTTATGAAGAGAAAATGCATGAAAAAATCCTACCACGTCAACTAGTGTGTGTGGTGATCTCAAGTTTTTTTATTTCTTTTATATGAAAATACGATATATAATGTTTTATATATCAAGAATAATTTTAGGAGAAAAGTGAAAAAGGTTTTCGTGGGACGCGTTTCGTCCTTTAGGACTTCATCGAACTAAAGTGATACTTACGTCGGTGCGCAAAGGAGGAGACGACACTGAAAATAAAAAAACAAACAATTTTTTTTTTATTTAAAATTTTCAACGTCCCATCTCTTTCGTGCGCGTGTGTAGTTGCATCAACGTAAACATCACTTTAGTCTGGTGAAGTCCTAAAGGTCGAAAAACGTCACACGAAAACTTTTTCCATAAAATTCTTCTTTTCCGTCTTATATATATAGTAGAGCAATAATTATTTATTATAATTTTTTCATATAGACAAAAACAATTTACTCACTACAAAGATGCATCTTCGTTTCAGTGCATTTAGCTGCACCTCGACTGGTGAGAACCAAAAATTGAGTAAATTGTTTTTGTCCATATGAAAAAAATTATAATAATTATTGCTTTACTATCTTTATTGAGCCTTCTTTTGAATTAATGCTGTGAACGTTAGAATTTATATATTATTTTCGTTTTCATTACATTCGGATGTTGTAACTTCTTCCTTTAATGTCGTTCTTATCATTCACCACTTAGCCATCTATATCTAGAGACGAGACGCGTTAAATTTGAGCAACATCTATCCGACACACTGGGGTTAAAAATAGGAAATTGAAATGATACATATGACACACTCATATCCTCTCTCCCACCTCACTTCCTCACTTCGTTAATTTTACGTATACTTGATGAGGTCCGTCAAAAACGTGTGAATTTCTTTTCATTTTTCATTTCAGCTTTTGGAAGTAAAGTCTGATGATCCAGAACCCTGTTAAAGGGTTATGGTGAAATAGCTTATTACATGGAATCTTAACGTGGTCTGCCTTTTTCAAATAAATATAATATATATATATATATATATATATATATATATATATATATATATATATATATATTTTCAAGATGTATGATTTCACGGATCTCCCAAACTTTCTGTCATTTGTTGCGTTAAGTCAGCGCTTATTAAACTGTGGGTCGTGACTCCAAAAGGAGTCGTGAAGCGAAATGCTGGGGTCGCAGAAATTAAATTCAAACACTTGAATTCGTTGAGGAATCGAGTGACTCAAACTTGAAACTTGAATTTACAAAAAAATCTTTGACTGAATTCTGGATCGGAGCTAAAGCTGAATTTTCGACAATTACTTAAATGGCGCTACATGTTCTTTCGTCATTTAGCACCACATACTTATGAGAAACAACTTTTTCAGCTTTAACCCTTATTAAAACTAAATATCGTTCAACGCTGAAAAACGTAGATGTTTTACGTTCATCAGTATCAAATATTACAGAAAGGATTAATTTGTTATGCAGCAAAAAACAACCACATCCGCCATATTTATTTTTTACTTTGTTTTTTTTTTGTTTTTGTTTTGTTTTGTTTTGTTTTTTGTTTTTTTTTGTTTTTTTCTTTGGTTTATTTTTGTAATTAATTAAAACAAATCCTAAAACTACTTTTATTTTGACAAATAATATAACCACTTTTTATATGCATATTGTTCAGCAAAAAAAAATGATTTATGTATTCATTTGGACGTTTTATTCCATATTTAATAACTGGGGCTGCGATAAAACTCATGAATGAAAAATGGTGTCATGAATGAAAAAAGTTTAAGAAACGCTGCTCTAAGTAATTTTAGCTCCTTTACGATTCCTTGTTATATTTGTTTTGCCATTCATTCATGAAAATTCATTAAATAGGTTACTTATTGTTCTCACTTATTTCTTTTGCCGTCAGTATGACCTGTGGTTGTTAAATTCTCTAGGCTCTGTTTCATCTATCAGTTCCAGAAATTTAAGCTCTCTCTTTCTCTTAAGCTGTATCAGTCTCTTCATAGTTTCTATTTTCCTTAAAACTTCTTCGTTAATCACATGTTCTGTCGATAGTATTCTCTGCATTGTCTAGAAAATGTTTTTATGTGCAGTGGCCGTTCAAGATGGGTTCGATCCTTGTTTCCAAAAGTTGTGGAAGCAAGGATCGCCCACTTCTACCTAATGTTTATCATCTTACTATCCTTCCCAGCCTCTCTTCTGCTATCCATTTAGGCAGTTTCCCTCTGTTCCTGTGCGTGTCAAATACTCCAAACACTATTTCTTCATTATATGCCACAGAAATATCAACTAAATGTCTTTTTTGTTCCCATTTTCTTTTAAAACATCTTCGTTGAACACATGTTCCGTCCATGTTATTCTCAGTATCCTCTGTAGGACAATTTCTTAATTGCTGTTTTCCCCAAGCCCACCCTGACCTGGAGTGGTAGCATCTCTTAGGGTCCCAGCTATGGGTAAATAATGAATCACCCCACCCTACAAACTGGTGACAAAACACCATGAAAGCGTAGAAATACATTTTTATAGTGAAGGTGCCAGCAATACATTTTCATAATAAAAACAAATTACCAGGAATACGTTTTTGTAATAATAATAATAATAATAATAATAAAATATTACAAGCAATACATTTGACTCTCGACAAAAACCCTTTTTACAAACATACTGATAAACAAATTTCTTAAAAAGAATATATATTCTATTCATGCAAACCTATCCTAAAAATCTTGTCGCCATTCAATAACCCATTGAGTTTAAAATGCCGTAAAACAAAATAAACCAAACCAACCTTGTATAGAACAACTCTTTTATTTCAAGTCTCCTTTTCATCTGCAAGGAAATTGTCCAGCACTCACTGCCATACAGGAGAATTGATATTACAAATATCGGTAGAGAAGAAAGCGTCTGTGAGAAAAGTGTTGCAGAGTGGAAAATAATTCGTCACCCACAAGGACGTGGAAACGCTTTTGGACTCTATCGAGAGTGGAAAATAAAGACTGGACAGCTCCTGCCCATTTATCGCAGCAGTACTGCGTTTTCGGCCTAATCTGGCTCTTGTAAAGGTAAATGATAGCGAAAGGAGTGAAGTACTTGCTGGAGCGGTACAGTCATGAATCGAAAGAGACATTACCGCCTATGTATGACACCTAACTGATTGTACAATTAAAAATTGTGGTTTCCTCAAAAACTAAAACGTAGTTCAAGATAAACATCCTCCAAATATATAAGAATATTATATTATTTAATGATCATCATCATCGTCCCCATGACCGGATATGGTCGTAGGGTCGCAGCGATGCAGCACCTGACTAGTTCCCTCCACTCGGTTGCATTCCTATACCTGGATCACTGTGAAGGATCTTCCAATCCATTCAATGAGGTTGTCAGTTCATTTTATCCTCTTCTATTTTTGCTTGAGGTTGGAAGACGGCGGCAGAAAAAAATTTTTGGCCTTTTTGTCGTGGACATACCATTTCAATTTACTCTTTTTAATCTTCGATATGAGGTCTTCTAATGTGCCTTTTTTTTCTTATCTGATAGTGTCTTGCACCGAGTCATTTGTAATTAGGTCTACGTAGGTGATGCCTATTGTGGGTCTGTAGTATCTCATTTCCAATGGTTGGATTATTTGCTGTAGCTCTGTTGTCAACGTCCAAGATTCGCAGGCGTACAAAAAGATTTTCAGTGATGAGTTATGTTTTTATTTTGCATCGTGTAGAAGACTAACAGCATAAAAATTCCACTATTACATACTAATATTTTTCAGCAAACACAGATTATACTAATGCTATGATAAGTTTAATTCACGCATACATTTTAACCAATTAAAAATGGTATCCATGTAATCATCAATCTTCTAGTTTGAACAAATATGTAACTGGAAAACATAAATTATGTAAAACATTGAGTACAAAGTTAATTCAAGGAAATTAACTTTTGAAAAGCCTTTATAAGTTGTCTCCCTTAGCAATGCATCAATATATATTGTTTGTTTTTTTTAATTTTGTTTTATACATTTGTTGTTTTTTTATTCGTAAGTAATTTTTATTTTGGGGAACCAGTTGTATTTGCGAATAAATCATTCTTTTGGTAGGTCTGCTGCTAGAAAAGTTGGTTCACTATCTCGTGCTAGACAATTTTTCTCTCCAAACTTAGAAATTTATAAATCTACCATTCGCCCATGCATTGAATATTGCTGCCACATCTGGTCTGGTGCTCCTGCTACATATTTAGAGTGTTGAGGAAAGATTCCATGGGTCATCGTTAGAATTAAAAAAAAAAATGAGAGAAAATATTGTTGCATGTTCAAATAAAATAATATTTATTTAAACGAAGGAACCCCTGCAATAAATTAATTGTCTTATGCAAAACAAAAAGCTTTCAATTATTAAAATAAAATAATAATACTCATCTTCAGATTTATTTACAAAAAAATACAAAGACAAACTGTAAAAATATTGTCTACGTACATATGCAATTTTAATCTTGCTTCTACAGTTATTGCACAATACACATGTATTAAAAAACTTCAGTTTAAATGAATTACATTTATTTTCATTAAAAATTCAATGAGAAACTTGAGCCTGATGTTTCTTGCACAAATCTTTAATATTGGGTCGTGTTTTTGACAGACACACACAAAGTTCATCTTCCACACATATCTGCACAGGAGAATTAAAAATTACTGTCAATCATGTGCGACTTGTGTAACTTCTTGCGGAATCCCTGGGCTTTACTGGAGGAACGCTAGAGTTCTTCGGAACCCTGATTGAAAACCACTGTGTTAGACCAATAGATTATTAACTTTTTCAATAGCAAAAAAAAGGCGTTGGTAAAGAAAACTTTCTTTAATGAAAACCAGATTCAAAACGTCGTTGAAAATTTTTTACCATCACAACCTGTGGAATTTTACTCAGAAGGTATCGAAAGTATTTGATATGTGGCAACGAGTCACTGTAAATAACGGTGAATATATAATTGAATAAAATGCAATTGTACTTTATATTTTGAAGAATAAATTTGATAAACAAATACGGAAATTAAATCTTCAACCTATTCGTAGTTAAAGATCTACAGATCTACAATGCAAGATAGCGAATTCCTATTCGCAGTTATAATCGAAAACAGGAAGTTGTTTCTCCGCCACTTCTGTTGGATGCCTCTGTGTTTCGAATGTCATGTTGCCTTTATAATATTTATTATCTAATTCTCATGAACACTACTTAACTGGTTCAATCATAAAAAATAAGAATAAAGTTCTTTGGAAATAATTTTTGTTGATTAGACCTTCCTCGAGGCACGACATTTGTCAGAATCGAAATATATTGATTTTATATCATTTTAGAATGGGGGGGGGTCTGTTCGTAATATCGATACAATGTAAAATCGATCCCTGATTTTTGACAGAGTTACTGGACACAGTTGTTCTTCTTACAAAACATGTTCATTTTTTTTAAATAAAGAACAAGTGGATATATACACTTTCAATTAAAGAACAAAAATTTACATAAATTAATAAAAGTATGTCTGTTTATTTTTCATTTAAAGTAAATAATTATTATCCCCCTCAAAGATTATGCATATGCTTCTGAAAAAGTTTCCCCAAAAAAAAGAGTTTCAAAAAATTTGGTTTAACCCAGCGTTAGTCACATGGGCTATTTTGTTACCCACATTTTTTAAAAATACTCATAATTTCTAATTTGCAAATTGTTTCTTTTGCTCCTTCCCACTACTCTCTTGACTCAGTGAGGGTGTGTAGCACGCGGTGTGGCACAGTTGTAGCTCAGTTGTTGTGGAAGACAGACGCCAGGTAACTATCCATTTTTGGAAACTCGAGGGGACTAACGCAGGGTTAAAGAAGTTTAAAAAAAAAAAAGCAATATATATATATATATATATATATATATATATATATATCACTTTTAAGCGTTATTTTTAATGGATGCCCATATTTTAGTAGACACTCATTTTTTTTTAAACAGTATATTTATTTTTGTCTACTGACCTGAATATTCGAAAAATGCTATTAAAAAAAAAAATGAGCCATTTTCTCGAATATTTCGGCTTTTAGACGAAAATAAATATACTGTTTAAAAAAAACAAACGGAGCGTCTACTAAAATGAGCAACCACTAAAAATAAGGTCTAGAGTAATAAAAAATATGTCGGGTTAAATAAAAATGTAAAAATGTATTACTGCTTTATATATATATATATATATATATATATATATATATATATAATATAAATGCAATTGTTTCAAACTTGACATTTGTAAATAAGAGTTATAGGACCAAATAAAAATCAGGATCGATTTGATACTGGATTGGTATTATGAATAGGACTCCCACTTCTAAATAGATAAAAATTAATATTTTCAATCTAATAAATTCTAATCTTCAAAGATTATTCCCCAAAATATTTTTCCCTATTTTTAGAAGTAGATCAGTCTATTTAAGTAGCGCCTTCTCATGATATGCGTGGAAATCTAATGAAGTCTAACGATTCCCTTTTGCATTAGTTACAAATTAACAATGGGGATATATTACCGAAATCGCACTCAAGTAGCCAACGTACCTAATAAAAGGTTGGACTTATCGCGATACTCCGCAACACACAGGGGCTAATAATGATTTTTTTAAATAAATAAATCTCTTCCCATATAGCATTTTCCTGTTTTACTACAAGAAGTTATGTTATGTTTATTCTCTGTCTTTGGAATCGAGAAATATTTTACCAAAAACAAACATTCTAAAAAGACCTTTTTGTAATATTTAATATGTGTTGGTAAGCAAAACTACTTGACTGTGAAATATTCTTATTATAGACCAAAAGAATTACTGAAAAATATACTTTTTGCATCCAGATATACACAACGATAATGTATTTTAAAAGGATTTACCCCCATTCAATTTTAAACTATCTAAATCAATTCTCATCATCCGAAGAGGTGATTCTACTTGAAGACACATTGCAAATCAATGCGATTTCTCATCTTTTGTATAACAGCTCGTTCCCGAGAATGTTCGTCTGCTCAGGCCCATTTGTCTTTCTTCAACACCCACAGAATCAACACGTGATTTATACTGTGTGACTGTAGGAAAAACATTAAACTAGCTATAGTTTATATAAGAATGTGTGTGTGTGTGAGAGAGAGAGAGAGAGAGAGAGTAACAAGGGTGTGTGAGAGAGTACAAAACTCTAGAGAGAAAACCATGAAAATGGACGTGTCCTAGTTGAAGGGCAGAACTAAAAACTGTAAAAGAAGCTAGGTAGAGAAATGCACGCCCTTTTATAGGCTTAAGGAGCGCCCCCTAAAGACTTTTTTTTCAGCAAAGTCAAGTGGGATAACCCACAACTGCAACTATGCTGAGCAGACCTTAGATACAGTTCGAGTATGTACCACACTAGGGACACATACGGTTTTGAATTCAGAATTGTCCTTCTCCTATACTGTTTACCAACCACAGATATAGATTACTCTGCTATTTAACCCGTATCTGGGGAGGGAGATGATGAATACCTTTCCAAAGCTACACTATTTACATTATTCGCACTATTATACTCATCTTTGTCGCCATATTTCACAACGTTTCGGCCGTTGTATGCTCTTTGGAATTTCGCTCAGTGTGCCATGTCTACTGGATGTCAGTTGTCAGTTATCCCCTGTTAATTCCCCTCTCAAAGTACTCCACCGCTTTAACCAGGTATTGAACTGACACTCTTTGGGTCAAATCACTGGAGCTAACTAACGCCTTTATTCACTGTGCCATGTGTCCTTGAGGACATCTGTATATGAATTTCTGGGTATTATAAACCTAATGTCTTCAGCAACCATTTTTACCAGTGCTCATATGTCAATTTTTGCTGTTATCATTTCATGTTTTTACCAGAGCTCATATTTCCAATTTTTGTTATTATCGCTTTTCTCTGGCACTCCTTATTACTAGTTCCCGTGCAGTATTCATTTTTATGCTTGGTCGGCTCAGGAGATTTTTGTGGCCTAGCATATGTGCTGATTCCTTACGTTTACAAATTTTCCAATGGTGTTCTTTGTCTATGATCTCAACCTGATCCCATAGAGGGCGGTGATCTCCCTTTTCTCTCCATATGTGGTCAGTCACGCCTGATTTTTCCACTTCCCCTCATGTTACAGCTTTCTGGTGAAGAAGGCTGGAGCATACAACAGCCAAAACGTTGTAATAAATATGGCGACAAAGTTGAGGACAATAGTCCATATGATGTAAATAGTGTACATAATATCTCATCTCAGAAATATAGACAGATACTGAAAGGCCGAAACGTAATAAATATGGCGATAAAGATGAGGACAATAGTTCGAATAATGTAAATAATGTACATAATACCTCATCTCAGAAATATAGACAAATCATTCTAACAGCCTGGTTTTCCCAAATTGGCATTGTGCTCATCAACAATATACCAGATTTTATTATATTTGTTAATAATATCACAATAAAAAAGGCCTTTCTTACTTATAAACCTTTTCACTTTTCTCAAATCTATTTTTATGACATTATTAAGGCCAGTATTTGTCTTGTTTTTTTTTTTTATTTTGTTAATATTTTCAATTTATTTTTTGATTGTTCTATGATCACTTTTCAATTTTTCCAATTTTCAACATTTTGTTCACATTACCTAATAACTTTACAATATCTTGTTTCGCTTTTGAGATAACATCTTTCTTACAACCCAGGACAATATTTATATACCTGAATTTTTTTAAATATCAACAGCCCAATTTATTGTTCAATGATCATGTCAGAATCAACACCTCCTAATTTCTTACTTTCTGAAACTGATCCTAGGGGACGCACTTGGCGAGAACTTGTCTCGTTCTCTCTCTCTCCTCACTTTTCAGTTGATATGACAAAATGTAAAGCTCTCCCAGAAGAAAGCGTTCCCTCCTGTGGGACACGCCTGAACATTACACACACACACACACATATGAACATTCACTCATACATACTTTGAAACACAAATTCTCCACATTAATTTGTTACACGCACATTATTGTCTTTGTCATTTTTGTAAACCATTTGTTGTTTAATACATTATTATTTGTCTGGACATATATATTGGTCCTTGTTTCTTTACATTTCTTTATGGTGGACTCAATCTCTGAGTCTGCCATGTTTTCTGTGGGCCATTTCAGGAGACACACATGTTCATCTCACAACACATACACACAGGCCTGCAACAATTTCTACAAAGCTTCTTTGATATCTCCAATGTGCACATTCCCACACTCAATAACATTGTTATTTTCTGTTTGTTAGATCCTTTCCATTACTCATATTCAGTGGTGGACTGAGTCAAAAATTTCTACCGGGAAAACTTGTAAAAGGGTCCAGTCAAAAGTACCCACTTAATCCCATAACAAGGAACTGATGATATCTTATTATCTACTGAAAAAAATCATAGCATCAAAGAAACCATATTTAAATCTTTCCAGCATCTACAAATATTTTTCTTTTTCTTAGTTTTTACTTTTACTTTTCAATTATTATTATGGACCATCACTTTGGGGCTCACTGGGAAAGTTCCTAGTATCCTGGTGGGCCAGTCCACTACTGCCCATGTTCCAACAGATATAGAAAAAAAGAAAAATATAATTTTTATTAGAGTTCAGAATCCTTAAACTAATATTAGTTTAATCTGCATAATAACTTCAGTCAGTCCATTTTTTGTAAATTCCAAGTTTCTCAAAATAAAACCATTGAAAACACTAAAAATTTAGTTAGAGATTTTACCAAGAATGGAAATGGACTAGTTAAACTAACAAATATTGGTTCTGGACTTTTTGAGTTATCGAAACTTATGTGATTTACATAATATTTTCAGATGGGTTGTATATCCTTCTCCTGTTTTGAGAGCATCAACAATACTTTTTCTCAAGTCAAATCTAATTTCCTTTGTTTTTGACTTGATGATTTCACAAATGACTTTACTTAAATTATTATACTCTATGTATATTGGAATATAAACTTCAATATTAACTTCAGTTCACAAACTTAGAGTATTAATAAAACATATCAGTACACAACAGTAGGTTGTGCTATTGCTCAACAAAAAGAAAGTTCTTAAGAAAAGACTAATAATAATGACCCTGATAGGTTTTGCTTTGCTTGAAATAAAAAAAAGAATTTTACTCTATATAAAGAAGACGAGTATGTTTATTAGTACAGTGTTAAGAATTCAGTTTTCTGTTAAAAAGCACATTGGAAATGTTTTTCCAAAAATACAGTTTTCATAGTGTCTATGTACATGAATGGATTCATGCTAGTTGCAGATACACAATAGTTAGCAAAAAAAGTCACAAAAAATAAACTATAGTTACAAAATCTAGACATGTACAAACACACACAAGCAACAAAAATATTTGTTAATATTATCACAATAAAAACCACCTTTCTTACTTATGACCCCTTTCATTTTTCTCAGCCAACACTAAATGTTTTAAATTATCTAAAATTTTATTTATACAATAAAAATATTTATACAATTCCCATTAAAACTACATAATCATTATTAAAAATGCATATTTTTTCAAGTAGTAAAATTATGTTCTTGGAGCTGCATTAAAAATATGACATAATTATCCATTCAGAGAAACGTTTACTGAGTAATTTTTATTTTTAATTTTTCATCATTTTATATATAGTGAATTGATTAACTCAGTAAATTATTCTCTTAATGTTGTGATTCTAGTAATGTAAATTAAAAAAATCACAATAAAATTTTTTTAAATTATCATAATTATTGCTTTGTGACACTATTTAGGTTGCTAGAAAGAAAGAAGAAAAAAAGGTGAGAATTAAATTTAGGTGATAAGAAGTGATCACGAACAGGACACTAAGCGTGTTATTTTTCTGACAAGGAAAAGTGGTAAGATTCTATTTCCATTGTCGAGAAAGTAAAGCACAGAATTTAATTTGATTTATGACGATCACCGAATAAACGACAGCAGTCTGCCATGACAACGATAATGATAAATTCCAGGTTGGTAAAGTCGCCTGCAAAACAGAATTCTAAAGAGATAAAAATTAACTGGGTCACAGAAAAATGTCTGTTGGACCAACCGCAGAATTACAAAAACAAAAGATTGACCATTAGCTATCTATGAAGATGTCGTTTGGAAAAGACATCTGTTTTATGTCGAAGCTGGCCATGATAGGAAAATTATTTTATCAGAACGAATAATTAACGCCAGAATGTGGATCTCGCCAGATGGCTACCCACTTGTTTGGCGAAGGTCCCGAGTGACGAATTCCAGGTGACATTCAGATAAAATTGAGATTAAGAGACCACACTATGTGTCTAAGGACTTGTTGTCGAGAAGAAGAAAGAGAAAGAAAAGAAAAAAAAAAAAAGGAAGATAATTTTTTTTTTTTTTGAGCAAGATTTTTTAAACCGAGGCTAGTCTAGCCACACCCACACTGCTGGGCGCCCATTGGCTGAATGCTGGCATGAGCATTATGCGAAGGTAATCATGTGAAGTAGGAGGGGAAGCCTGTTGACATCCCCTGAGGTGATCGGTATGAGATGTCACTGTGAGAGAGAGGGGAAACCCATTGACACCCTCTGAGGGTATGGTGAGATACCAATATGAGAACAGAAGAAGGTGGGAGGACAAAAGGCTTCCAAAAATGGAAAATAATAAATTTTCCTGATCGAAAACAAAGAAGTGGTTTGTGGATTTAGAATTATCAAGGAATCTCAAACCCCGACAAGCCCACCCCGGTTTTGGTCGGCATCCATATAAGCAGAGTCGCAGCGAGTGAAAAGCAGTTAAGTGAAGTTGAGTTAAATTCACAGTTCGCAGCTGAGTTGAATTGAGTTGGGCCCACCTCGCAGGAACCTGACTGAAAGATCCCAGGCAATTCCGAACTGAACTTCTAACCAAGAACAATTTATTTTTGAAGAATGACTTAGAATCAAACCACCAAAACAAGTTTTACGAATATCGCCTGAAGATACACCAAAACCAGTTTCTTAAAGAACAAACAACTTAAGATGTTAAAACTCGCCTAACAAACACAAAGTGTCACGATCCATATAGCAGGTTGGGAAGAAGACTCAGTCCTGTATTCAGCAACCAGATAAAACTATTGTTATCCTTTTTTTAACACATTTGAACTTTTCGAGTTATTATTTTATTTTCTTTTACATATACTTGTGTGGTGTTACCCTTGTCCGGACTCAGCTTGTATTACGGCCTAGCGACTGATTGATTTCATCTACCTAAGATCAAATCACAATGTGGGTAGGTTAGACTAGAAATCAAAACAGTTACTTCGATAACCAGACGTTGGAGGCGAGCTGGGAACAACAAGGCTGATACCGAATCTAACCAGATTCCCATCCGAATCAGCAAAAGGTTAGAACGTCACATTTGGTGCCGCGGCCAATACCAAGTCACATTGGTCATCACGGGACAGGATAGGATGGTGACGACGCAGAGACAGGTGGGGTGACGTCACAATTGGCACTGCGACTAGGACAGCACGGCGGACGCGGCCAGGCTGACGTCACGATTGGCGCAGTGACACCGGGGGACGTCACAGCTTGTCTGAGATTCATTGTGTTTTACTTTAAGTATTGTCAGACTTTGTTGATATACAATTTAGCAAAATGTCAAACTTGCTTTCTCATTATTTTATACCACTATATTTTCTATACAATTATTCAATTAGTACAAACAAATTGACTCATTATTTCTGCAATGTCATGTAAATTGTTCGTAATGTTTGGTGAATAAAGTGATTTTTTGTGCACTGAGTTAGCAGAGGAGGTTAGTTTTGTATATTTGCATTTATGGAAATATGTCAGTAATTCAAAACTAGTTGGTGCTGGTAACTTGACTCTGTTAAAACTTACTTGCTATGTAAACCACACCAGCAGTACCAAGTATTCCAAAAGGAATTACATGCAAAGACAGTTGTAAGAAATGGGAAAAAATATTAAAACAAGTTATAATGAGGATATGTGTGTGTGTGTGTGTGTGTGTGTGTGTGTGTGTGTGTGTGTGTGACAAGTGTGTATATGAAAGAGTAGAAAAGTGAAGAGAGAGAAAACCATAAAATGAACATTCCCCAATGGAGAAGACTTTACCCATGTGCAACTACATCTGAAAGCAAGAGTTAAAAAGGAGTAAAAGAGAGGGTGAGTGAGAATATCATTGCCTTTTTATACACTTAAAAAGCACCCACTAGCTATCGCTTTTGGTAGAGCCAAACATGGTGATACTGTGGCTCTATTCTTCACAAAGAAGTCTATACGATTAAGTAAAAAGAAAGAAAGAGTTTATAATGCTGTTTTTTTCTTACGGTTTCTTAGAAGCTGTATTTGTATTATGTTTGCTGTTGATGACATTCCTTATCAATTTATTATTTTTATTATATTTTAGATGACATATTATTATTATCTTTTTTATCATCAATTCTATTGAGTTTAAAAGTAACTGAAGACTATTTTTAAACAGCAAAACAAAATGGTGTGGAAAACAAAAGAGAAAAAATAGAATATTTACAGATATATAGGCATAAATATAGAGGCTTCTGTAGCCCAAATGATTAAGTTGGATTCCCATTTTGTTGAAAATTACATCTTTATTTCTGATTTCATGCTGTTTCCCCTATCAGTTGAAGAGTGTATTGAACGTATACATATATATTTTTCAACCAATAATGGTATTAAATAAAGGTTTGTTTGGTAAATGACAAATACTGTCAAAATACATGCAGACATAGTTGTAAACCTACCAGATGTTATTTTGGGGCCATTTAGAAAATAATAATAACTCTCTTCATCATTCCCACAAATTCAAGAAAAAGATTTTTGCAAGCCAGTGTGAAATTATTTTCTAACTAATAAAAACCTTGTATTCAAAAAGTTCACACCTCTATGTGAAATTAGATTTTAGATCTCCCTTATGGACATAAAAATAGAAGCATACTGCTTCTCAAGACTCAAAACAATTTTGGAACTCAGTTTGATCTACAGGTGCATACGCACACACCCATGCACATGCACACAATATAGAGACAACAGCCAGCAGCCGCTAATGCCTTGTCTATACACTGACAAAAACATTGTCATAAAGTAAGTCTGTCCACGCATTTTACACAGCACTAAAAAAACTTAATTACTTTATAAAACAGACTTCACTGCAAAAAAAATTGGGCACTTTATTGTTCTTGTATATTTACGAAAAGAATATACAAATGTTATTTCAATTGACATTCTGTTTTTTTATATTTCATTTAAAAGATGTGTTGTTATGTTTGGAATCCCAATAGATAACAATAAAATCTTGGGTAGACAGATCCCAACAAACCAAATTGTTATAATAAAACCTCCATTAATAATAATGATAAGTAATAAAATAATATTTCTACTCATTGGAAAAGTTTTTTGATTTAAATAATAAATTAGTCATGTTAACCTCAGCAGAGACTCCAATAATGTCAGCTTTACACATGCAGTATGTTTATGAAAATGAAAGTTTGGTAATCAAAGAGCCTTGCCATAGTACAAAGATTAGTAAATCATTACTGCTGTAATAAATTTGATCCACACAGAGTGCACCATCAGTCTCACAAAATAAGGATCAAATGATTAGGCAGCTGCTAGGAAAGTCAGTTCACTGTGCTGGGAAAGACATTTCTTCTCTCCTGAATCTATTTTGCATCTACCGTTTGTCCATGCTTAGAATATTGCTGCCATATACAGTTCAGTGCCCCTGCTATTTTCCTGGAGTTTCTTGATAAGATGCAAAGAAGAATCAGCAATATTATTGGTCCTGATCTTGCAGCTCGGCTTCATTCATTTGCCCACAGCCATAACAGTTTTTTTTTTCTCGCTTGTGGAACTCCCTTCCAGCTACATGCTTTCCAGCCAACTTTAATCTACAAAAATTTAAATGCAATGTCAATGATTATCTACTGTTCTCCTGATTGCTTTTTTCTCTTTCTACTCATTACTAAAGTTCCTGTTCCTAATTCCTCCACGCCCTGTAATGCCTTGCGTGTTAGTGGCTGTATTGCCTTGCTTGGGGCGTCACCGATTAAAAAAAAAAAATGATTAAAATTTTACCTAATGTTGATGCTAAAATAAAAGGGAGATAACTTACTTTAAATATGAATTATCTCCCATTGACTTATAGCTGAAGAAGTCTTTTCAGAAATCTAAACTGAATTTTATTCACTAATTAATACTAGTAAATTTGGCAATCTTAGAAATTTTGCCAGCAAACTTTGCTCATTCTTTGCTCCAACATCTTTCCGAACATTAACAAATCAAAGTCAGCAAAGAGATTTGAATATGCAATCTGTCTTGCATCAACTGAACTCTGATTATAAAAAAAAAAAAAAAAGTTTCTCAGCTCCTCAGATCTCATGAATATATAAGGATATTAGAAATTCAACTAATTCCTCATACATTTGTAGTTAATAAGCAAATAAATGTCCAAATAACATGTAAGGGGTATTTCTATATTGTTTTTCTGAAACTCATGTTACTGTGATGCTGCCAACTTTAAGAAAAGGCAGAAAATGATGCAGCCCTCAATGAAACGTTTTTGCTTACTGCTATATATTAATAAAAAGATAACTAAAAAGGTTTGAATAATATATGGAACAACCAAATTAATTCATCTTAAGTAAATATTATCCATCTCAATAACAAATAAAAGGATATACCTGTAGAGAGAGACACAATATATATATATATATATATATATATATATATATATATATATATATGTGTGTGTGTGTGTGTGTGTGTGTGACAAAAGACATCATAACTGAAATTTGACATTTTACTCAATTTAGTATAAATATTTATTATAAAAATACAAGAAAATTAAATAGGTACATGAAATAATCAGCTTTGAAATGTGGTATATTATTGATGAATCAAATAACAAAATAGGCAACATGACAAATTCAATGACTAAACAAAAAGAAAATCTTTCAAATCTGCTAATAACAAATTCAGTAATTTTAATTTATATTAAAATAATCTTGGGTAGTTTAGATTATTGAATCAGTTGTCTTATTTAAAAACAGAGGGTTGTATTTATTTTTTCATGTTTCTGTATTTTCTAAGAAAGTAATAGAATTTTATTTTTGATCTAACATTATTGCTTATTACTTTAAATATTACTTTAGCGAATTCACATGTTTGAGTAGATGCCCATTTTTTTTTTTTAGTGTGACTTTCATCTAACAGCCTGCACATTCAAGAGACAATAAAAATGAAAAAAAAACATCATCTACTCAAACATGGGGACCCCTAAATTAGCATTTTCAGTAATGAGAAAAAATATATATGTATTATGTCAGTCCGGAAAGTACGCAGCCGTTTTGAATATCTCAAAAACCTGTTTCACAGCTGATATGTAACTTCACAACTATGCATAAGGGACCTATATGCACATATATAAATATACACTCCTCCTTGAATTTACTTAGTCAGTACTGATATGTCACTAAGTGAGACTTATTGTCTCCAAAAAATTGTATCTAAGATATACCTAAGGTTTAAATGTATTTTTCATAAAGGAAAAATCCTTTTCAAAGGTTTCCCCCAGATTCAATTGAAAGGTAAAGGATTAAATTTTCTAATTCCAGAAAAAAAAATACCGAGGAGTATTTCAAATAGAAATTTGAATGATTTTTAGTCAATTCTTCCAACAACAAAAAAATCAAAATGGACATTTTTAACATTTTTAGAGAAATTTAGACAAAACTTTTTTGAAAATCCTGCTAAAATAAAATATACATTTCTGAAACGTTACTTTCATAAAATTAGCAAATTTAAAGTTAAATTAATCTCTTCTGAAACAAATATCACTTACTTAGCATAAAATTTTCTAGACAAACATTTCTTGACCTCGGGGTCTTGTTATTTTCATGTCTCCATTGATAATTTGATGGTTAAATGTGTTGACATGTTTATTATGGTGCACCAAAATTGACATAACATTTTTTTTTTATTTCTTATAATAATTTAAAATACTATGAAATTTCTTACATTATTGAGTTACCTGTATCTCTTTCATAATTTAATAGCTAAACAGGTTTAATGTTTAGTACAGAGCTTAGAAAAAATTTGCAGTGTGAGATAGGCAAGAAGTAAGGCATGTAGCAACATCAGCATGGCAAAGGGCACTCCTTTAAAGGCAAGGAAGGGCAAAAATATTTTAAGTCAAGGGATAGCAATTGCTGTATGAGTCGTACGATTTTTGAATCAAGCACAGGCAATGCCGGGCCATGCTGTTAGTAAGGAAATATTCGGCATACATTAACCGAACAGCTAGTGCTAATTTCCATGGAAATTTGTTTTTTTTTGTTTCTTATAATAATTTAAAATATTATAAAATTTCTTACATTATTGAATTACCTCTATCTCTTTCATTATTTAATAGCTAAGATAATGATAAATAATTTTATTAATTATTAATATGACATTAAATTATTATATTTTTAATTTAATAACTGAGATAATATCTAATAAAATTATTATTATATTAATAATTAAAATAATTCACTCAGTTATTAATTGTTTAAATTGATAAATGAGATAATTTTATTATCTCAATTTAATTTTTAATTTAATAACTGAGAGTGAGATAAGACCTTTATATGTCAGGGGGCTTTCCCCAAGGAGGAGACAAGCTTGGAACATATGACCTTTTAACCATAATATGACATGAGATATCATACTAAAAAAAAATATACATAACATTTTGATGCACAAAAAAAAAAAAAAAAAAAAAAAAAAAAAATATGATTTCAATTATGGTAAAAAGTTTCGGTAGTATTATTTGTACTAAGCTTTTAATTTTTGCTTAGTAAATATAGTCTTTACTTAAAAACTTAATGACCTATCCCATACTCTGTTTGGAAGAATTTTAAAACATTTTTTTAAAATTAAAGAAAATGAAAAATCTAAAAGAAAAATGCACACAATTCTTGTAAAAATTCTTTATTCCTTGAAATTTTTTTTCTTCAGATAATAATGTCCTTAATGTATATTATTTATAAAAGCAAATAAAAGCCTATCTAATTAGATAATTAGATGGATTTGTTGCAGTTTTTATTTTATAATTTGGATCAGATTTTTAAAAAGTTGGCAGTAGTTGTGAAAAAAAAAATTGTTGATTTAATTTCTCCAAGGAGTCCTGCTTATAAGTAATATAAAACAATTTGCGAACTGTTTGAAATTCTAGAAAATTTTATAAAATTAAGTTATAGGGGGGTAACAGATGTAAAAAAAATTTTTACCAAGATTTTCTAAAAATAAAAATTTCAAAAATAAATTAATTCATTTTTGAATAAGTCCTGAAAGTTTCATTAAAATTATTTGATTTTTGCAAGAATTTCCAAATAATGGGTTTTCACCCAGAAACAGCTACACTAAAATGGCCATTACCACAAGTAGTACAAAGTTAACAAAAAAAAAATACGAGATTTTTTTACCCAAATTTAGAACGTGTTAGAAAGAAAGAAAAAAATTTTTTTAAATAATTAAAAAATACTTTGTTCTTTCCTCTTAATAATAACATAAACATTTTGACGAAAAAACTTTGTTTTTATTAATTTGGGGGCCTTTTATTATTCTATAGTATACTGATATTTTAGCGAATTATTGGAAGTACCTACATAATCATTGTTAAAAGCAGGTTTTTTTTTTAGCAAAGCTGCAAAACCTACTTGCACCCATTACACTACAGTCAATAATACCTTGCAACTTCTGTCTTTTCCCAAAACTAAAATTACTTTAGAAAAGGTTTCAAACCGTGGATGAAATTAAGGAGAACACAAGGAAGCAGCTGATGGTTATCACAAGAAGAGAAAGGATGACGAGATAAGTGTGTGAGGTCTCAAGAAAAGTAATTTGAAGGGACTAGGTAGGTTATTTGGATCCTTAATTCTTTTTTTGCGTATCTGCAGATTGCTTCAGTAAAGATTTTCCTATAGCTTATTTCCATATATGATGTTTATCAGTTATTGTGCACAGATTAATATGAAGCATAATTCGTTATGCCCTTTTTTTATTGTTCACTTTTCAATTTTATAAAAACACAATACGTATGTTGTTGTCTATTCCTCCTAATAATTTCCCCGTCAAAGCTTTAAAAAAAAAAAAAAAAAATACAAAACCTAAGGGGAGATAATTCTGAATTCACGTCTACTGTGACAAAACCTCTTCTCACATTATTCAAAATGGCGAATGGGGACTCGCAGTCTCGTCGGAAAACCAGTCTTCGAAAGTCGTCGAAGTCTTCTGCTTCACAGCCCAAGAAACAGTCGTCAAATGTTCCGCCCACCGCAAAGAAACCAGTTATCGCCCAGCCTACTCACCTCGGACATTTTATTCTAATGGTTGTCATGAAATTGAGTCGTAAAGTTCTTTTCATCGACATCTCTGTCAAAATCGGGATTTATGTGATCGGAGTAGTTGTGGCATCGGTGATTGCTGATTTGTTTGTCGTCCCTCAGATGTATTTCTCGTCCAGGAATAACATCTTAAACCGGTTTTTCATCCGTTTCGGATGGGGTTGGATTTTACTACTACTGGGTTCTCTTATCTCTCTAACAGTCTATGTATCTACTGGGACCCAAGTGAAAGCCGTGAAACAACATCTGCTTCGACTGATTGTGGCCACTTTCTGGTGGTACAGTTGCACCTCTGTGTTCGCCTATATTGAACAATCGACCGGCATTTGTACAGAGGTCAGTCTAGACACAAAACAAAAATGCCGACGAGCAGGTAAGATGTGGTTCGCCTTCGACATCTCTGGCCACGTGTTTCTGTTGACGTATGGACTACTGACCATAGTCGAAGAATGCCGGGTTTTTAAAGACTGGAAAAAATTACGTGAAGTTCTGGACAAGGAAGACCTGCAACAACTGCGAAGACTGAGCCCAGATGAAATTAACTGTGCCAGGGAGGCTTATGACAATTTAACACCTTATATCAAACTAAACTTCATTTTACTGGCCATTGTTACAGTGATCTATGAATTTATGTTGATAATATCTTCTGTATATCGGTTCCATTCTTTGATAGAAAAGATAGCTGCTTCTTTCATCGCTGTATTCTGTTGGTTCCTCAGTTATCAAGTCATTTTCCCAAGTTATTCTTCTTGGTTTCCTTCGCCTGGACAAACACATTTTAGGTTCATGACGATTAAAAATACACGATAAACTCCACCGACGAAATTTAACACTCATTTCTATTCAAAAATGCAATGCTGATTACTTACCGGTCGTTTTTATATATTTTTTTTTTTTTTCCAATTCATATATCCCATAAGGTAGATAATTCGTACATAATCTTTTCTTAAAATAATAAATAAATAAACGCCCATATCTGTAAATTTGATGGTTAAAATAACTTATTGTTTAAGAAATAAACACAAAAAACGTCCTATTTTCTAAAAAAAAAAAAAACTCAATTTCTACTGAATAAGCCTACCTTAGGTAGGCTTAATTTATTACCTATGTAGCCAACCTTCTTTCTCCTTTTTTTTTTCACCCAAAAAACAATACAATATAATTACCACAAAGGTGGTTACAGGGCGTGAAATAGAATGAGAAAACTCAAAAAGAAACCGGAAATCCAATCCTTACCATAAAACAAGATAAACCTCTACTATTCCTGTCCTGGAGTGTCCTATATGGGGAAGAAGCGTGAACCGGGCGATAGGCGAACCTAACACCAAGTACATTTTTAACTTTCTTTAAAAAAGGCAGTTAATTCAATTATCTTTTTTTATTTGCCACTATCGACTCCTTGCCATGACCCTAAGTAACTTTATTTGATTTTAAAAATATTATTTGTAAGATTAAATATTTTTTCAATACTTTATTTTTTGTTCTTATTATTATTCATTGTTAGTTCGACAATAATTGTGAATAAAAGAGACGTTCGGTTAGTTAGATCGAGAAGCTTCTTATTTTTCATTTATCTAAGTTAAACAGCGAAGGAGTGGTTCAACTGAAGGATGTAATTTTTAAAAAACAAAATTTAGTCAAAAACAAAATTAATAAAAAGTAAAAACGTCTCGCCTTAAAATCTCTTAAAAAAAAAAAATTAGTTTCTAATCTCAATGATGTTCTTATGTCACACCTTTCAAATAGGAATGTGTTTCGTTTTAGGAACTTTAAGATAGTAAGTAAACTTTATTTTTTATTCCTAAAAATAAGTGAGTGAATACGACACTGTATTTGGATAAAAAAAAAAAAGCCAGAAATAAACCTTGAAATGTTGTGAACGTTATTCTTCGTTTATTCCAGTTATTTTAGTTTACTTTTTTTTGCCATGCACCCACCGTTTAAGGATGAGTTCCTGCCAAATGTTAAAATTTTATTTAACATACATGAATTAAGTTAATTTTTGAAAAGATATGAGGTTTGTTGACTACTGTTTACTTACTGGGCCCACGCTCCCCCTGGAGGTATGCAACGTGAATAAAATAGTTGACTAAAAATGGAATAAGCTTAAAAAAACTGACTAAAAAATAGTGATGCAATGTCACGATATTTTGTCAGGTACAACTCCAGCCTCGTTGAACAATCGGGTCACCATTATTAACTATTACCATTTTAGTTGTAATTAGTTTGAATATAGGTAGCTACAAAAAATTGGATAAATGAAAAGAAAATGCTCAAAGCCCAAAGGCGAGAAAAAAAAATTCATCGTCAAAAATCAAAATCTTTGCGCTATTAATTAAAATTTAAAAGAAAAGAACAAAGGATTTTTTATTTAAAAATCTTTTCTTTTTTTTATCGTTTTTAGAATCTTGGTTAAAAATATCTTTCCCCCCCACCTTTTTTTTTTTTCTGAACACGGGACTTTAAATTTGTACTGGAAATTCAAGTCTTTTTCTTTTTTTTGCGATGAAACATTGATTTGGAAATTTTTGCAAAAATCAGATGATTGTCAAATTTAAATGAAACTTTCAAGATTTGTTCAGAAATAAATGAAATTATTTTTAAAACGTTTCGTTTTTAGAAAATCTTTCCAACACATATTTTTACGGAATTTCGAGAAAATTTCTTTTTGTATCGTTTTCTTAATCTTTATTTGTTCAGGACAAGTCCTCGAAAAATTTAAAACATCAAATTTTTTTTTTTTCTTTTTTTTTTTTTTTTTTTTCAAAACAGCACCCCCACTGTGTTAAATATATTTCTGGAATATTTTAAACTAATAAAAAAGAAAAGTAATATTTGTTTAAAATCAGATTAATTAAACTTCAACTAGGCTAATCTTCCTCAAATAAAGTTTGAGAAAAGTATATTTTATTTTTGAATCAATATAAACAAATTTATTGATTTTTTTTTTTTTTTCTTTTTTTTTTTTTTACTGATCAATAGTAAAAAAAAAAAAAAATTCCCATCAATTTAAATTCAGTTTGAAATACACCAAAGTATTTTGCCTATTGAGAATATTAATTTATTAGCTTGGAATTAAAACTTCAAAAAAAGACTTTTAATCTTTTTTTTTTTTTTTTTTTTTTTTTTTTTTAAATGCATTTTAAACTTGGTTATTGATTTTTCGGTGGGGAATGATAGCAGTACCGAGTTGAATATTATTGCCTAATGACCAAGCGTATCTTAATTATTAGTTTTTATTTTAATTCACTATTTACCACAGTAATTATCAGCACTGTAAAAGTGCATTTATCAAATCCATTTAGTAAAGTGTTTTATTCAAGTCATCTTCTCCAGAAATATGAGCCAGTAGTCAAGCCAGTTATGTAAGGTTATATTTTATAAATATTTATTTATATTATAAATATTTCTTTGTCAGCTGCAAAGAAGTTATTTTTATAAGGAAAAATTGTTGAGATCAGCATTCCTCTCTTACCACCCATAAAATATTTGTCCTATCAATGATGACAGGTTCTGGTTGGTGCAGTAAGCATTGCCTCTATTACAATAATATAAGCAACAATCATTAAAGCAAAAAGGCTTCATGAATTTGGTATTGGAAATTTAAATGTTTTTAAACTTGTTTTTTCTGTCAACTGCTTTTGTTTTTTGTTGTTTTGAGTTTTTTTTTTTACTTGATTATAAAAATACATTTTATTTTCCTATGACTACTTTTATTTAGAGTCTTTAACAAAATATAAAATTACTTCCACTGTACATTTTTTTTTTTTTTTTCAATTTAAGGAAAAAAGATACTAAAAATGTATAAAACATATTAAATTTAGAATTAAGAAAAAAAACAAAAAAAAAGAGTATAAATGTAAATATATAATTAATTATATACACACACACATACACCTTCGTATAATGTATGTATTTTAACCCTGCAGACTCCCCTTGTTGAATATAGGGCCACAAGCTCACCACACTAGGTGTTGCTACTGTGGTTTTAGTAGAACATGGAATTTTACAGGGTGAAGTTGTTAGTGTCACACCCAACTGGGTTTTGAATTTGTTTACCTTTGTACAAGGTACCTGTTATTGAGCAAGTCTGGCAGATCATTTCTTCTGCAAATTTAGTTCAATATCACAGGCTGCACCACAACTGTGGCCTTGTGTCAAACTAAGCATAGTAAATACCTTTATTTTCTTCAGTTTTTAAAAAAATAAACAATCTGTGAGGAGTACAAAACTTTATTATTGCTGTAAAAATGGACATGTTAAAATACATGTAAATTTACAATAACAAATGTAAAAAATATAAACCACAAACAAATCTGTTTCATTTTATATATATATATATATATATATATATATATATAATTTCATCAGTTTTTTAATATTCATACATCTTTTTCTTTTTTCATTTGGATGGAGTAAGGGAGTGGAAAAATTCTCTGTAGTGTCTATTTTTCCCAAGCACTTTCACTTCAATAGACACTAAAAATTTTTATATATACTCCCTTACTCTACCCAAATGAAAACATGTAAAAATATTTAAAAAAAAAAAAAAAAATTCATCAAATTTTCTTTGTCTATCATCTTCAATGAAACACATATATAGTTGTTTAAACATTGCATATTTATACCTATTCATCCTCAAGAGCAAGGATCAAAACCAGTTAGCTGCCCTCCCCCACACACACACAGTTTTTTTTACATTTTGTTATTGAATACTACATTTGTAATAACAAAGAGGATATGAATGAAGAAATAAATATACACACACAGCAGTAGATCAATAAGTCTGTAGCCTGTCAATCTGAAATGATCACTATAACATTCAAGTTACATGATCTGTGAAACATTCAATGAAGTGCATTGACAAGAAAGAGTGTTGCAAAAAGAAATATACATGCAAAAAAATTTTTTCATCATTAAGCTATTTATTGACATATTTATAAAAAATCTGTCACATTAGAAGTTAAATGAATGACAAAATGGGGGAAAAAATACCTTATACATTTCATACCTGGAAAGGACTTCTTCAGAGTAATAATGGGTTTATCTTAGAGAGCAGTGCATCTTATGATGGAGTAATTGTTACTAATTCCATCTGGTAGAACATTACTATTATATAGGAAATTCAGTATCACTGAGTTTCCCATGACCTTGGCCTTAAGTTTAACTAACCTAATTTTAGTAAATGGTGTATTACTTTGTCTATAAACTCAGTATTGAAAACCTTACAAAGATTTATTTGTTTTAAATCTCTTACAACAGAATAAGAAGATAAATACCTTTGACAGACATTATGATAATGATGATTGGCTTCATCTAGAAACAACAAAGAAGTAGAGGACATATGATCTTCAATGTCAAAAAGAATAAATTGACATTATTTCTTTATTAATGTCCTTGTTATTTGTTTATACTCGAGTCATTATAATAAGAAAATGAAACTAAAAAATTTTTTACCATTTTCATCGATATCTTAAGAGACATCCATATATTGACAATAGTTTTCACTAATCTTAGCAATATGGTATACCATATTTAAACTTTACTATGACCATTAATTTATTTCATTTTTTATTACTCCTACATTTTGATACTCGTAAAATCATTGTACATTGTAAAACACTTATTGCTATCAAGGCAAGTGTACTGACTGTGCTTGAAGTGTGCTCACAAAAGCTTAAACAAATTCTTCATACTTCTATCCAGATTTAATAAAAAAAAATGTGCATTATTTTCAATAGACAATCTGAAAGAGTTTTAACTAGATTTATTTTATAAATTTCAAGAATAAAATTTAAATTAGTTATTTTCTACAAAGTACTAATTCTAAATGAATTGTCATTTTTAGTGATTAACTTGTCTAAAAATGGTGAAGAATTGTTTTGCATAATCAGGATCTTTGTTCTCATGTTGAGAATTTAAGAAATTCAAAAAGTGCAGAGCATGTTCTTTTCCTTTTATAAGTTCAAAATATATCATTTATATACCTATGATAAAGTATAGGCAATGACCCATCTGACTTATCTAACCAAACTTCCCCATTATGCCCCATGGATAAATTAGCAAGAAACAGTCAAAATAGACCCCTCTGCACTCCTTCAATTTAGTCATAAGTGTAGTTACAACTATTACAAATTATCTATTGAAATTAAAAACACTGAACAATGGAAAAATAATGATTTAGATTATGTAACACACACACACACACATATATATATATATATATATATATATATATATATAGTTAACAGATGAAGAAAAGTTCAAAGGACTTATTTTGGAAGACTTTAAGTTTCACATATAAACTGTTTGTCTGAATCTGATAAATCTATCAATTTATCTGGCCCTAATGTTCTTTGAACTTTTCTTTATCTGTTAACTATTGTCACTCTAATATTGTTATTGAGCACTTTGCAAAAATCTACTTGCCTTTAAATGTATTAAATTCTATTAATTTTCATGTGTTTTGTTAGGCATTATAAATTTATTTTTTTTTTTTATATATATATATATATATATATATATATATATATATATATGTGCATATTTTTGCAGACTTGTTAGTGGACAGATTCAAGTTTAATTGTACATATGTCAAGTGTTTCTTGTCTTGTGAACATCATGGTAAATTCCTCCAAATACTTCAAAAATCCAATATACCCACTTTACCTTAAGTACTGAAAACTGTTGAGCATGGAAATGTGTTTAATTTATTTAGGCACTAGGGGATCCGTCCACGAGATTGTACATCCCCGTGGCTCTAAAAAATAAGTGGAGGTTATTCTCTGATAGTTAAGGATCAGATATTTGATAGAAAAAAATTCAACTTTATTAAGACCATTGTATTCAATGTGATATAGTTAAATTGAGAATCAAATGCTAAGAATTATCTTGACACTGGAGATCCATCCTCAACATGGTACCTCTCCATTACATCATTATTGATGTAATATAGGTATTATTTTTCAGAGAATCTGATTTTGTATTCTTACTGGTAAGGTAATTGCTTCATTAAAAGAATGATGACATTGTCTTGTAAATGTATCTCATTTAAATATTGTTTAAAATTCTGTGATATTATTCTAAAAGCAGTGCCAGTCTGTTGCTTTGATTTTTCATGTTGGTAATATTGATGTCATACTGAGCATAAAAGTTGAATAGTGAAAGCTGTTTTTAGGTATTTCCTTATTGGAAAAGTATTACAAGACAATAAAATAGATACCTCCACAGATTTTCTAAAACAAGAGCATAACATGATGAAAAAAATTCCCCAAACTTAATAAAAACAAAGTTATACTGTCAAAATCTTTACTATTATTAAGAGGAAAGACCAAAGAATTGTTTTAATATATTTTTTGGTCCTTTTTTAAAATGTTCAAAACTTTCAAAACTGATTAATGTTTATATTAGTTATTAGCAGAAGTCTTTGGAGAATTTAAATTCTCTTTTTCTTTTTTTTTTTATGAAATGGAATGCCCAGTTACTGAAAATCTACTCAGTCATAAAATAAAAAATGCGATAAAACTAAGGCATTATTTAATTAGAAGTGCTTTTAATTACTTTTGAGTCAAATATTATGGACACTATTGTCTTAAGAAAAAATTTTCTTTCAATGAATAATGAATTTTTACAAGAATTGTTTTAATATCATAAATGAAAAAGCTTACTACAATTCAGCCCTCCCCACCCCAATATTTTAAAAAGAATTTTGAGTTTTTTTGGGGTTTTTTTGTAAATGCTGACAACTATACACATTATCAGAAAATAAAAGCAATAACTATAATAAATTTAAAGCCAAAGTACCTAAAATTCAATAAAACATTAGATTACAGAGAATATTTTAAATTTTTAAGTTTACTGGGTAATTAAAGATTATATAAAAAGGTGTTCATGTTATATTACTCGAGTAATTTTTGCAGAAAAAAATTAGATAAACCTCCATCAATCAAGTTGTCAACACTTTAAATAAACACCTCCCTCCATGTTAAAAATGCATTTTTACAATATTTTAAATTAAAAGTCAGTAATATTAGTTTCAAATCAGATTAATTAAACTTTAAATCAGCAAATATTCCTCAAATCAAGTTTCTGAAAAGTATATTTTATTTTTGAAAGATTTTTTAATCAAGAGAATTACTTTGTATTGATAGATGACTAAAAATGGCATTAAAATCAGTGATTTTTAGCAATTTCAAAATGAAAACATTTCAATCAATTTAAATTAGTTTTAAAATACAGCAAAGTATTTTATTTACTGGAAATATTAAATTCAATCTATTAGCTTGAAATTAAACTAAAATAAAAGCTTCCAGAAACATTTTTCATTTTTAAAAATTCATTTTAAACCTTAGGTATCACATTTCTGTGTTTACCTACAATAAAATGATCTTGGACAGAAATGATTTATGAAGAAGACAAAAAGGAATTAGTCAGGCACTTGACAGTCCCAGATCCTATGGACCACTAAAATGTTACTGTGGACCCCCAATTTACTATTTTTTTGTGTGTGGATCCCCAGTAATGTTACATGGACCCCAATTGAGTACCAACAATCTACTTTTTTTTTCATTATTTTAATGTTACTTATTCTAGAATCTCTATAATTGTTGTCTAGAATTCCAATATTAAGTATTTTTCTTCTTCCACTTGCTCTCATTTCCTTATTCCACACAATATTGAACATAACATTTGTTGTTTTTAACATATCATTTTGATAATACTTCTTCAAATGTGTTCAAAGTCCATTGGCTAAAATATATACTGTTTTTTTTTTTTTTTTTATCCTTTCATTTCAAGCAAGGCAATAAAGCCACTAAGATGACAGAGGGTTACTGAACGTGAGAGCATATCATAAAAATAAAACATTATTAAAGAGAGAATAAAAGAACAAATTAAAAATGGAAGATAACGATTAGCATTGAATGTAAATTTTTGAAGAGCAAACTTGACTGGGAAGCAATAAAACTGGAAGAGAGTTTCACAAGTGAGAAGTGTGAGAGAAGAAACTGTTAGCATAGTACTTATAAATATATACAAAGACATACCAAAAGAAATTCCAAAATTGTATTGGCCATAATATTGTGTTAATAGCAATAAGTATTAAGATAATAGTTGGAAAAATGCTGTAAAAACTTTGGAAAGCCAACGAACGTATCATCCTTAATGTTGTGATGAATACATGAACATAAAGGTACAAGTGTAAATATGGAATAATGAAAAGACTTCATCTGAGAACTTTGAATAACTGTCTTTATATTTGTTTAATAAGTTGATATATCAGAAACAAAAGCAGCTGGCATCTTAGCTGATTGAACAATATTACAGGGAAATTTCATTTTATTGTTTGTTCCATTTGATTCTGTTTGATTTTATTTTTGTATACGACAAAATAAAAAGTAAAAGTTACCATGTTCTGAAATTATTGTGAATAAACAAAATCAATTAAAATTCTTTATTGTTAATTAAATATTATGAGCTGGCAGGTATTTTAAAGTCACATTTTAAACTGTTTGTTGGGGGTGTCAAATTATTAGTATTGTACGCATACAAACAGCAATTTTCTCCTTTTCATTGAGATAGTCACGTGGGCCACGTGACGGCTGCCGAGTGACATCAGGGGATAGAGTAACAAAGAGGAGTTACAATGTAGAGCCCAGAGAAGAATGTAGCGGTAGGTCTTAGGGAAAAAAACGCATGACCTAATCAGGTTCCTAGAAAAAATCGCTTTAACTCCAGTTTTCCCCTTTGGTAAATATTACAAGGTTCCCCTTTCTTACACACTGTTTGTTGTTGCATACATGTTATAATTTCTCTGCATGTGACACATCTATATATAGTTTTGTGAATGTCTTAATATTATGGAAGTTTCTCTGAGAACAAAGCATGTCCCATTCTTTTTCCTTTCAGCCATTCCATTCTGTCTGTGAAATATCAATGTTATTATACCATGGATATAATAATACCCATAACAGGGGGAAATACAAGAATGAATAGAATAATGAATTCAATAAATATACACAAATAGAAAGGCAACATAAGACAAAGATGTGTCTTCTCACCAAAGCTATTCAACCTTTGCAGTGAAGTAATCCTGAGAGAATTACATGTCCTACCAGGATTCATTATTGGTGACCACAATCTTACCAAGAGATATGCAGATGAGACAAGGTTGATAACTGACACAGTAAGGAAACTATAAGAACTACAGAAGGTATTGGAGGAAAGTGAGAAGAAAGGATGAAACATCAGCTGCAAGAAGATAGAACACAGGGTTGTCAGCAAAAGGAACATCCCAACATGCAAATTAAAAATTGGAGTTACCAAAATTAAACAATTACAAACATTTAAATATCAAAGAAGCATTTTAGCAGAACGGAAAATGTGAGACTTAAATCTGAAGGTGAGATAGCAAAAGATGCCTTCCAAAAGCTAAGTAAAGTAATAAAAACCAAAGTATTGAACTGTTATATAATATCAGTCCCACTACATGGCAGTGAATGCTAGATGATCTCATCACATGAAAAAAAAATGACTTGAAACAAGAGAAATGTAGTTCCCCATTTTTTGTTTTTTAGGGTTTATCAACCTTTGTAGGATATTTAAAGTCAGAAAATATTTGTAGATTCTAAGTTTTTTTTTTTTTTTTTTTTTTTTTGAGTTTGTAATGATTTACTGCTACAAGTTTTACTAATTAACCCATAGCTGTGGATAGAAGAGGGGTATTCATAACTTTCCCGAGATTATCTGCACATAAGTGAATATAACAAACCCAAATGGAATTAAAACTCAGCTCTCCGATTTACAATTCTGAGCCATTATCCTGCACATCCAAGCTTACAACACCTGGTATTCCCAAGTCGTCGCCCGTCCTGGTACTGACCATGCTCACCATTACCTAATTTCAGTGATCATACGAGAACCTGTGTTTCAACATGATATGGCTGTAAGCCCTGTGGTTCACCAGAAGAAAGCTGAGAATGCCACAGACTGAACATGTAAGCAACAATAAAGTTTTAAAGAAAATGGAAACAAAAAGGATACTTATACTTAGCATCAGAAATAGAATTGAAATTTCTAGGACACAATGAGAAAAGAGGGCTTGGAGAATTTGCCACTCACAGGATATATTGAAGGAAATCAGCACTTAACCTATCTAATAAGCTTGTGTAACTGATTGAAAAAGCATTAGGAGAGAGTAAAAAGATTAACTTTATTTAGGAGCTACAAAGGACGAGAAATTGTGGAGAGCCATGATCACCCTCACCTGAAGAGATACATAGAAGAGATGAAACAGATTCATGCCTTTCACAAGGGCATTAGTGCTAAAATGAATACAACAGACTAGCACATTAACATATGTAATAATAGAGTTAATAGAAATATGAAGTTATCAGATTCAGTAATCATGTGATAGTAACCCAACTATATCCAATGGAATGAAAAGGAAAAAATTACTATTTAAAACTGAATAGACTTTTGTGCCAAATATACTTTTGTGCTAAACACAATTGCATTCTGGAATCATCATGCAGTTGGAAATTGACCAACTTATAAAATAAGTGAGGAATTTTTTAATCCTGAAATAAAATAATTATGCAACAGAGAAAAAAACTTTGTAAAAAATAAGTTTGTTATAACAAATAAACGCTGGGCTTGGGGATGGGGAAATGAATTTTATTGTGCCAGCACTTATACAAAAGAGTAAACATTAATTCATATATTTATTTCCTTATATTATTATATATAAGTCTAATTAATATTGTAATTTATTGAATTGTATACAATAATATTTGTGAAAGATTAAAACTGTCCAAAGAAAAAGTAGTAAAGATATGCACAAATAAATTTTTCCCCATTTACTTGTATTCACTTTCAAATCGCTAATACATCATGGGAGTTTGGAGAGACAATAACAAATCACCTTGATCAAGGTGATTTTGTTAAACCTTGAACGACCATGCCATCAAGTGCTGATTCAACTCTCTCAGTTACAGAATTATGCTGTTTTAACCATTAAATGTCACCACTTTGCTGACAGGGCAGATAGGCCACTGCAAAGGTGCCAGACATTGCATGTTTTTGAATTCAAAGTTTTCCTTCTAGATTAGATTACAACTAAGCCCAGACAGCTCTCCTATTTATGGGGGAAGATGAGATAGATCCATACCTTTTCCAAAAGTGTGCAAAAGTGAATGCAACAACCCCAATTGGGATTTGAAATCAGGACACCAATTTTGCTTTTAGTGCTGTTAAGCAGTGCTATATATGTGCACATTTGCAATAACAAATATGAACATAAATTCAAAAAGTAAATCTTTTGAAATTCATGATGAACAATTTAGGAATAGCACAGTGACTAAAATATTACTGTTATATTCTAGTTGACCATCAGAAATGATAGTAATATTTAAGTTTTCAATAAAAATATCAGAAACTTATAACTATCATTTCTGATACAAGTAAAATGAAATTATAAAAGTGCTTTCCATTTATGAGCAACTTAAAATCGGGTTTTAAAAATAATTACATACATAGAAATGATTTTTATTTATCGTGTTTAAAATAACAAAATTCTGTTCTTACTATAAAATTAGAAGAATTCAATTTATAAAGACAGACAATTCACACATCACCTTGTTGAGAACTTTTCTGCTTACAAAGAATAATGTTAACATACACAAAAATATATTTACACTATTTACATTATTTGGACTGTTGTCCTCATCGTTATTGTTGTATTCACAACGTTTCGACTGTTTTCACTCCAACTTTCTTCAGGTGATGTACGTTGGAATTTCAAACCTTTTATTTAGTCCACTGGGGTAGATTGTTCTAGTTCCATGTGCCATGCCTTTTCTGGATATCTCAGTTTCAGTTAATTCCCTTTAATTCCAGTGGACTAAAAGGGTTCAGCTTGAAATTCAAATTTTATTAACTATTCTAGATGGATTCTTTTGAACCAGTTTTTCATTTGTGTCTTAGCCTTCAAAATGCATCTTGAGTATTGCTATATGGTAAAATATTCTTATTAATACTTATTAAGTTTATCTGTATAAATAGTGTGATACTATAGACACCTACATAGAAGGGGAAAAGGTGGTTTTATCTTGATCTCAAATGTTTCAGTTTAATGAACCAGCAGATAGTTCCTTTTGAAGCCTGGTCTTCTAAGCAGCATTCATTTTCATTGAAGTAATGGGATGGCTGACAAAGGTTTTAGTCAATTAAAACTGGAAACAGGTTATATCTGAATGCTGGTTTATATTAACAGTGGAATCGAGGAGAATTCTGATCTGCCTTTGGTGGGAGATGGATGTGTTTGCTGAGCAGTCACTAGAGCCTCCATTTTGTATTGCTAGCCACCGTGTTGGGATGAGGGGGTTGGTAGAGTGAAGAACTGACATAGCAGACATCCCAAATATTACTTACCTACCCACCTGGATGAGCAGGCAAAGCCCTGTATAAAGCCTAAATATACGATGGGAAATGGTTTGTGTTCTTTGTTAATATGGAGTTTCGTTCATCATGTTAACTTGCATTGTGCTCATTCCCAGCTTTTGGTGAATACTAATGAGATTGAAGATTGGAATGCAAATTGGGGTAATCATTAGCTGATCATTGAAAATCTTGAGCAAGGGTTGTGTTTTATGTTTACAGTAGTACTAAGAGAGCTTTTCACTTACTACAGTAGTAATAGTCTGTGAAATTTGCTTGCTAACCACTGCTCCATGGCAAAATGACAAGTTTATGCTACATGGTAATATTAGCTATTTCCTCACAATGAAACTTCAGCATTCAGCCAGTACTACTTTCAGTAGAAATTTATAAAATCTTTCTCTTAAAATACCATCCTGGGTATGATGATAAACTACATCCGCATCCCGGTTAAGACGATAAATTACGTCCAACAGCAAGGCCTCTGATCAGGAGGTTTTGAGGTTCATGAAACCACCTCTTAATTGCTGGTGTTCCCAGGTCCACCCTGACCTAGGGTGGTAACGCCTATTAGAGTCCCAGCTATGGGCAAGTAGTTGACACCCAAACTTGTGTAAAAATAGGTTTTAATACCAGAAATACTTTGTAAAAAAAAAAATATTACCAGCAATAATTTTTTGAGGAAAAATAATTATCAGCAATACTTAAAAAAAAAATACAAACAGCTATACATTCGTTGAAAAAAATATTACCAGATATAGATTTCTTCAAGGAAAAATATTCCCAGAAATAGATTTTTGAAAAACATTACCAACAATAAAAATTTTGTCAGCATTAAATAATCCATTAATATGCCATAAAAGAAACCAAACCAAACCAAACTCTTAAAATAATTTTTCAGGAAAATAGATTTCTTAAGCCCAGTAAATATTATTGCATTTTCCAGTATAGATAAGGGCTTCCTTCATAATCTTTTTTTTTAAGTAGTGTGAAACATAAACATTTTGAGTCTGTCTATATTTCTGAGATGAGGTATTATGTACATTATTTACATTATTCGGACTATTTCATGACACAGTGGGTAAAGGTGTTGGTTAGATCCAGTGACAAAACCCAAAGAGTGTGAGTTCAATACCCAGTTAAGGCAGTGGAGAACTTTCAGAGGGAAAATTAACAGGAGATAACTGATAACTGACATCCATCAAACATGGCCCATGGAACTAGAACAGTCTACCTCAGTGAGCGAAATAAAGGGTTCAGGTCGACATTCCAACCAACTGAAGAAGGCCGGAGCATACAATGGCCGAAACGTTGTGATAACTATATGGAGACAAAGATGAGAACAATAGTTCGAATAAAGTAAATAATATAAACATTTTGATAGTGTCCTTATTTTTTCTTTGAGTGACATGTGTTATTGAACTTAATTGATGCTACTGTTGAAAGTCCTCAATTGATGTGGTTTCTTTTATCTGGTACAGTTCTTTGTGATGCTGTAGCACCAGTTTGCAAGGTTTGAAAAAGGATTGTTCTTGCTAAGACCAACAGGAGGCTTCATTTGCTCTAAGCCATTTTTAACCATTGATCTGAGAATGTGGTTGTATACAGCTGATAATTTAGATATTTCGGAACAAGTTTGGTGCCATGTATGATATCCATATGAAAGTCTTGATCTGATGAAAGCTATTTAAGATCATGACCTTTCAAACATTGAACTAGTCCTACTGTTTGGATCAGAAACTTGGACATTATCTGTTCATCTTGAAAAATGACTAGATGGAATCGATACAAATCTACCTAGAAAAATTCAGAACATCATTTGGAGATCTCATGCAAAGCGTTTACATAATTTACAGAGAACTGAGTCCGATCTCTCTTAAGCGCAAACAAAAACGATTACAATTTGCCAACCACTGCTACGAAGCAGACAGAGAAATTGTTTCACCTTTATTCCTATGGCATCCTTCTGGAAGTGTCTTCTCTCAAAAATTGACTTTCTCAGACACCATAGCTCAGGATTCAGGGTTGGAAGTTGGGGATCAGGGGACAGAAATAAAGGACCAAACAGTGTGGAAAGGGATTCTGACCAACCATAGGGAGGTCAAAGTATGATGATAATGATGAAGAACATGACTTGAGTTTTTAGGTTAATGTTTTGTGTATATAATTGTTTGCAGTGTGAGGCAAAACTAACCCTGGTGTACCAAATGAGGGTTCAACTCACTATAATAGCAGTTGTCTCATGCAAAAAGCTAGCTATCAATCACCTTACTATTTTATAAGCTCATCTTAGTCTGACACAAGGCTGTTGTACTTGCATATCCAGTAAGAATTAAATTCATTACACTAACAATGTTCTTGTGAGATCAGCTTTCTATCCCTTGCTCTCCAATATACATTTTCATAACTAAGCATAGCCTAGTCTGGTACAAGGCCACAACAACTGATTCCTCAATAAGTATTCAATTCAATGCCTGATCAGAACTAACATATTAGACATCCCTCTCCAACCAGCAGGTATTCTCATTCTATTTTTTTGTATTTTGTCCTGTGCTGTTTCTGCAACTAATCAATCTAATGAACAATACAACTTTTTAGTTTCGTGATTTTCTGTCCATAACAATAAACTTACCCAGTAAAGTTTTGCAACCAGCTCTCTACTACAAAGCAATGAGAAAATATGATTTTAACACAAAGCATGCTCAGTGATACTAAAGGCAAGCAAGCATGATATAATCATATCAGTGGAAAGTAAAAAGCTTTTTTAAAATTTTAAAAATTAAATAATTATGAAATTTTGTTATGGTAGCATGAAGAACTCTTGGTGCCACTCAGACTGGTTAAATTTTGCTTTATGACTGGAAATTAAAGAAAAATAGACCCATTAAGTGATATTGATGTTTGCATAAAAAATGTAGTCATTAAAGAACTGTAAATATTTATATGTTGGTTAGGTTCCTTTCAATTCAGATGCTAGTACTTATCAAATAAATTGTTTACAATGTAAAAGAAATTATGTTGGATTGACATCACAAGATCTAAAAGCTTGTATCTACAAACATAAAAGAAATTTCCATTTAGACAGTCATTCAAACTCTCTTGTAATACACAGGAACAAAATTGGCAATAACTTTGACTTCACTAATGCCACCCTGATTAAAAAAGAACATCATTCTTAATTACGTAATTAAGTATTTTGAGGACCTACTAATAACAATATTACCAACTATAAACAAACATCAAAGACATTACATTATATCACCAGCCTTTATTGAATCCATTCTTAAAAAATCTAACGTATGTTTAAAACAAATGGTATGTAAAAACATTCCCAAATCAATATACAAAAAACCAACAAACATAATGTTTACTTCACACACACACACACACACACACATATGTATCCTACATAGACAAACTAGATTTATACATAAAGAAATATTTATGGTTTTTCAATTAGGCTTGGAATCCATTAATTTCTTGAAACTTTGGATGGATGCTTCATCTCTCCTTGAATTCAGAATACCACAAATTATACTATCATTGGTTTAAAAGAACTAAATGCACTTGAAACCTGATTAACCAATGAAAATCAAACAACACACAAATATAAATACCAAAATTTTTTTCTTCTTTTTCTCCATACCTCATTCTCTGATGAAGCTTTAATAAAAGTGAAACATGTCAGATTGATAAACATCTCGTATTTGTTCTTTATCTTTTTAGGATCTGTCTACCCAGGTTTTTGTTGTTATCTGAGCATTGGGATTCCAAACAACAACAACAACACATCTTTTAAATGAAACATAAAAAAGGTTATTCTCTGAAGGAAAAGTAGAAACAGGATGTCAGTTGAAATATCATTTGTATATTCTTTCTCAGAAATATACAATAGCAATAAAATGTTCAATTTTCCTTGCACTGAAGTCTGTTTTATCAAGTAATTAAGTGCTCTTACTGTGGTGTGAAATGGGTGGACAAATTTACTTTATGACAGTCAGCCTAATGTTTCAGTCAGTGTATAGATAAGGCCTTAGTCAGCAGCTGCTGGCTATCATCTCTTCCATTGCCTGTGTGTGTAGATGCATGTGTGTGTATGTACATGTAGATCAAACTGGCCTCTGAATTTGTTTTGAACTGCAAGAAGCAGTAGGCTTCTATTTTTATATCTGTAAGAGAGATCCAAAATCTAATTTCACATAGAGGTGGGAACTTTTTGAATACAAGGTTTTCATTAGTTTGAAAATAACTTCATACAGGCTTGCAAAAATCTTTTTCTCGAATTTGCAAGAGGGGTGAAAGGAGTTATTATTGTTATTTTCTAAATGGTCCAAAAATAACACATGCTAGGTCTACAACTACATCCACAAGTATTTGGTGGGCTCTTGTAATGATTGTTTATCAAACAAACCTTCTGATGGGATTTTATTGGTTGAAATATATATATAGGATTTAATGCCTATAATCTTATCATTCTGTCAGATTCCAACCCATATTTGTTTTGTATCTGTTCCTAGCTCATTGTATCTTTCTGAACAAGGGAAATTAAAATCTCATATATGTGAATTTTTCATGGATCAAAACAAGTTAATAAAGAAAGATCAAACAAAATCTGTCAAAACGCTAAAGACAATACTTTGATAATGGCACTATGCAGACAGTTTAACATATGGATCATCTAAAAAAGATTATTCTCTTATTCTTGTCATCAATTTCAGTCAGTTTTTGAAGAGGAAAGACAAAAGAATAAGCCAGAAATTATTATCTGGAAAAGATTTGTGTAATGAGAATATAGAGTTAATGCCATTATCTGCTGGCCATCATGTGGGTGCTAAAAAATTTGAACACAGGGAAGTCAAGTGAAGAAGAAGATAAATAAATGGATGAAATGTCTTTTCTTCTTCCATGTCAGTAACTTCTCAGCACACAAAACTTACAACCACATATATAAACAAAAAGATATTTACTCAGCACACTCTAATATTGCAGAAGGCAAAAATAGGGTAGGGAGCTGCAAGGAAAGTTGGCTCCCCTGTGCCACACCAGGAAATTTTTCTCCCCAGAATCGATCCTCCAGATCTACAAATCAACAATTTGCCCTTGCATGGAGTATTGCTGCCATATATGGTCTGGTGCCCCCTCTGTTTGTCTTGATAGGATCCAGAGGCGGATATGCAATATAATTGGCCCTGTTCTGGCATCTCGTCTACAGTCACTTTCTCACAGACGCATCGTCGCCTCCCTCTGTCTGTTCTACAAATACTTTCATGGAAATTGCTCCGAGGAGCTGCATTCGCTGGTTCCCAGACGTCATAATTCAAGCGACCTACGAGGCTGGCATCCCGCTCTCACCCCTTCACTGTCAAAACTCCTAAATGTAGCCGTCTCTTCTACTCCAATAGCTTCATACCTCACACCTCTCGCCTGTGGAACTCCCTTCCCTATTCCAGTCAATTGACATCTCCAGTTGCCTTGATCTATCCACTACCCTTCTCCTCATCCTTTCTTCTATCACTCCTATCTGATCTTGCTCTAAATTTTCTGTAACCCCTTGCGTCCTAGTGGCTCCCCGCCTTGCTTGGGGTGAAATGCTTAAAAAAAAAAAAAAAAAAGATATAAGTAAGAACAAGATTGTGTTGTGCCAGTTTTCTAAATGGGGAGGGCCTGTTTGCCTTGAACAATCAGAATTTAAAATCTTTTTTTTTACTGGAATTGGCAAAAAGGAAAGTAAAAAAATTAAAGAAATTTGCTAGAAAATCAGTAAATAAAAAAATTAAAGAATAAAACAGATGACATTTTACTTAGCAAAAATGTTCTTTAAATAGTAATGAGTCTTTTGCAAACAAAACTCAACAAATTGCTAAAAGCAACCACTCGAAATAAAAATGAAAAATATCTGTAACAATTCATGAAATTGGAAGAGCTGACTGTTATTGATATTTTTATCATATTGCATCAAGAACTATCTTTAACTTTTCTTACAGACAATGCATGAGAGAAGCATTATGTGACCTTTTGATGGAACTGCATCAAGTAACAAAAGTTAGTGTCTTGATTTGCGACATGCAACCAGATAAATCTGCACAAGTCATGTATGAGTCATAGTAGTCATTTTATGCAAAATAGTTACATCTTTTAATTGTTGCTGTCTCATTTTGGCTATTTAACAAAAAGCTCTTGACAAAACAACTCTGTGGCGAACAAATTCATTTTATTTGCCACATTTGAAAATTATTTTTTTCTTTTTTCATAAACTGTGGGTGGATTGAAACTATTTTCTTTTTTTATTTATTTATCACTCATGAACATCCATTATACATTGAAATTATGTTGAAATTATATTGAAAAAATTCACATTTATATAAGGTGTGGTTTTAAAAGAAATTCTCTCCCGTTTTTACAATTGGAATGTTTATTTTAAATCACTTCTAAATTTTCCTTTCTTGTTCAACTTTTTATTTTGAATTCTATTTTTAATTCTATTTGTCACCTCCAGGATTTTAAGTTTATTCTTAATATTTCCAAATACTTACCCACCTTAGCTAAGTTTGACACAAAGCCAGAAAGGAACATCAATTATTGATACCTATTAAGCTTAGCTAAGAATGACATGAAAACTATCATGAAGATACCAATCTGGAAAATATATGGAATAATGAAAATCCTTAATTTCAGAACTTCAGAAAATACAAGAAGGCTGAAGAATATATCAGGCTAAATGTTATGCTGAAAACAACCAAGATGAAGATAACTGTTCAAAAGATGAAACAATAATTGTTTTTCTTATGAAAGATTAACCCATATTATTAACAGTTAGATTAACCCATATTATTTAATTAACCTGTAAGACTTGGGGAACTTGGTATTCACAAGGTATACCGAAGGCAAGAAGGGCTGGAGAAAGAAGCGAGCTACCTACCCAATGAGCTTGTCTATAATAAATGGCAGAACAAAGAGTGGGAGGGGTAATAAAAAGACAAACATTGCTAAGAGCTACAAAGGATAAGAAGATGCAGAGACCCATGATCGCCCACATCCTGAAAGAACATAGTATATAAAAGAAGCTAAACAAAAACTTGCTTATTCAACTGACTGAATAGTGTTTGTTTTCAGTGGATGCTTGGCTTATATTAGACACAAACAAGAATATTTGGTTACACTGGCATGTTTCAGTTAAAAAAAAAACTCTCAATAAAGACACACACAGATATAAATATATAAAAAAATGTATATTTTTCAGTTAGAATTTGGCAAATATCTTGCTATCTATAGAACATCTATAAATAACTGACTAGAAATAGGTGTTTTGACTTACTAAGCAAATACTAACTGCGGTCATGCAATCAGAGGACTGTGTACCCTGAATTGCAGTCAACTTTGTAAATTTCCACTAGTTGTTTATATGAGCAAGGGTAACATCTTTCTGAAATTCAGAGATTGTTAATTACAGACTTTAATGATGTGGGACACATTATTCAAAAAAATATATTATTCATGGATGGAAATATGAAATTTTATTGAGTCATAAATAATTTCTGTTTATCTTTATCAACTTCATTCTTCAAAAAAATAAAGAACAATTACAGTTTATTCAGTTATATATTTACTGTTATTTGCAAGGACTTGGAAATAAGTACATATAGTATTTGCAAGGACTTGGTGTCACTTATCATGCAGCTCTTGATTAGCACTTCAATTTTCTTGAGTAAAATTCTGCGGGTTTTGATGCAAAAAAAAAAAATTCCCAATAGACTCTTGGATCTAGTTTTCATTAAAAAAAGTTTTCCCCAACAGAGTGTTTTGCAGCAATTGAAACCAGTATTAATCGATTAGTACAAGATCAGGTGAATATGGCAGGTAGGGTAGAACAGCCTAACCAAATTCCTAAATTTTTTCCTGTTTTTCTTGCTGTACATAACATTGGAGGAGAACAATTTTATTCCGACTAACGAACACAAGACTCTTTTTGACCAAACTTATGTACACATTGCTGCTGCCACATGTAGAAATGTGCATTTTAAGAACTCTAAATTAATAATACCCCAATGATTTCATTACATGCACAATATTAACATTCTTCAATGTATTTCAGTTTTGGGGTCATTTATTGAGATTTATCCTTGTCAATCCATTGGCTTTTGCAGTGAACATTGTTGTATATAAACCAATTAATTAAGAAAAAAGAACATTATGAATAAAGTGGTAAGAGTTTGCTTGATGGCTGAAACCTGTGTATGGTTGTGAATTGATTGACAAAATGGAAAATCTCTTCAGTAATGCGCTTTGTAGTCATATATATATATATATTATAATTATTTTTTTAAAATATGATTCCATCACTACATAAGAGTTCTCATGTTTCAAAAAAAAAACTTCAATTATAAAAATTAAATTGAATTAAAGTATCAAGCTCAGTTTCATCTTCAAGTGAAATTTTTGGAATAACTAATCTTGAAATTTATGCAGCTTTATAAGCATATTCATTCGTAATATTAATTACTATGGAAACGACTGAAGCAATTATTTCAATAAGGGGCATAAGGGTTAACATATTGTATCAACATATTAGTTACTTTCGGAAAGAGGTCAAGTCCAGTTAGGGTCGGGGTGTCTATTTTAAAGCGAATGATGACATTCATTAGATGCATATCATCTAGTCTGTTTCAGTGACAGATAGTTATTGGCATTATTAAATGTTAATATTTAATATTAAATATTAATATTTAATATTAAAATGTTAAATGTTAAAATGTCTAAAGATTTAAATGTTAAATGTCTAAAGATTTTTCTTTTCTAAAAGGGTTGTTTGTATATAAATGTGTTGTATTGAACTACAATTTGTTTTTTTGATGACTTCATCAAGGGTTTTTTATCTTATGATTGGGTTAAGCTTTTAAACCTTTTAATAGACAAAGAAATTTAAAAAATTTTAAGCTAATTATTTAATGCAAAAATTTGTTGATGTTGGCAAAAAACTGTTAACTCATCTTTAATTCAATTTAATTTTTATAATTGAGTTGAAGTTTTTAGCTCCTGTTTTTGAAACATGAGAACTCTTATATAGCAATGGATTCATATTTTTTTAAAATAATTATAATTTAGGCTCTACTTATGTATTGAGCAATATTTTTAAAAATAAAAACAAAAGTACTAAAGAACTTCAGATTATTAACCTAAATATATTCTTTCCTATTTTTCTATATATTTGCACATACACACACACATATATATATATATATATATATATATATATATATATATATATATATATTATTCTGTTTATACATTATTATTATTAGATACAATTTATTTAAGTAAATGCTCAGTTTTCTAATTAAACAGTATTAATTATATTATACAGAGCATTTAAATAAATTATATCTAATAATAATGTATAAACAGAAAATATATTAAATAATTTTTGGACTTAATCCATTTCATTTTTTATATATATATATATATATATATATATATATATATATATATATATATATATAGGTATATATATCATAATTAATTCATTGAGTCTAGAAGAATCCTCAACAGAATGCAGAAAGCACTGGACGGCTGTTTCATCCTATTTCTGAGACTCATCAGCAATGCGCATCCACTACCAAGTATCAAATCTGGACCATTAACATATGATGCAAGCATCATACCTACTGGACCAATGGGTCTCGGTGACAGAGAGGTAACAAACCAGACTCGATATAGCACAAGTTTTTCACAAATTTCATCATTGGTATAAGTAGAATCGGATGAGTCATATGACAGAATTTGTGAAGAGTTGGCGCTATATCGAGTCTGGTTTGTTACCTCTCCATCACTGTACAGTAGGTATGATGCTTACATCATAACGGTCCAGGTTCAATTCTCAGTAATGAATGTGCACTGCTGATGAGTCCCAAAAATAGGATGAACAGCTGCCCAGTGCTTTCTGCATTCTGTTGATGATTCTTCTAGATTTGATGAATTAATTATGATTATTCAAATCCCCTTAATTTATATATATATATATATATATATATATATATATATATATATATATATATATATATATATATATGAACATCCTTGATAATAGTTAATAGAACAGTCAAAAGCACTCAGATATATAGAGCATTTGGACAGTTTTTACACTTTATATCCAAAAAGTAAATACTTATACAAACACAAGAAAAACTGAATAAAAAGCTTACTTGCAATAACGTGTTAGTCATCTTTAATGAAACTTGTATAAAAGAATAATTGTTACCCAAATACACAATTATATATAAATACAACAAACAATTTTACAATACAATTTTACATCAGAAGCGCTAATAATATTTAGCTTAAAAGATGTGTTGTTGTTAAATGTTTGGAATCCAGACACTCAGATAAAAACAAAAACTAGGGTACACAGACCCCCAACAACATTCCAGGAAGACTAAATACATGATTATTAGCAAAAGGACAGCCCAACATGCAAATTATAGATTGAAGATACTGAAATCAAACAGGTGCAACAATTTAGATATCTGTCAAGTGTATTAACAGAGGGCCGAAATTGTGACATGGAAATTTGAATGTGCATTGGGATACTGAAACATGCCTTCCAGAAGCTAAGCAAAGTATTAAGAAACAGAAAAATATAGTTAGAAACAAAGAAAAGAGTACAGAACTGTTATGCAATATCAGTCCTCCTATATAGCAATGAATGCTGGACAACGTCTTCACAGGTGAAGAAGAGACTTGAAGCAACAGACATATGGTTCTACAGAAGGATGGTGAGAATACTATGAACCAAAAATATGAGCAATGATGAAATTCTAGAGACAATAATACTCCCCCACACATTAGGAAATGAGCCAGAAGACACTGACTAAGGCCTGGACTTTGCACTCAGAGACATTCGGCTGACTGTCATAAAGTAAGTTTAACCACACATTTCACAGCGCTCTTTGAATACTTAATTACTTTATAAAACTTCACTGCAAGGAAGATTGAAAATTTTATTGTTCTTGTATATTTCCAAAAAGAATATATAAATGTTATTTCAACTGATGTTCTGCTTCTACTTTTCCTTCAGAAAATAACCTTTTTTTATGCATCATTTAAAAGATGCGCTGTTAAATCTTTAGAAACCTGCCACTCAGATAGCAACAAAATCTGGTTATACAGATCCCAACACCATGTTCTGTCAAGCATTTACACAATTTAGTCAGGTAGATTATTTGTTGTTTTCCTCTGTCCATCTTGCTTTCAATGTCCTGTGAGTATTAAATTTTGTATGTCCTCTTTCTTCATTATGCACACTAGAAATTTCAACTATCACTTTCTGATGTTAAGTATAGACTAGTTTACATATCACTGGAAGGTGGTTGTTTCTGCAGTCAGCACTTGTATGTTTTGCAGTGTAAAACTGTCTTCGTGAATCTCTTATTGACAGTAACAGTTAATTTCTTCTTTTGTTTCTCCTTCTGGACTTCTCCATGTCCATATGTGTCTTCAGTGATCTTGAAACTTGTTACTACCTGATTATTCGCCACGCAATATTGAACCCATTTTTCTCTGCATTCATTAGGAATTCTTTCTCCAAATTTGCCAACTATTTCACCATCTCTCACCTTGTTTACATTGGCATTCAAGTCTCCCCATGATGATTTAATTTCTTGCGATTTGCATTGATCCTTGTTGTTGTCTAGTGTACAGTAAAACTTTTCAATTTCTTCTTCTGTACTTTGTGTTGTTGATGAAAGTCTTTCCTTTCAGTTTAACTACAAGAATTCTTTTAGATAGTTGATAGTATATCTGAACATATTTCTTCATGTCTTGGTCTAATGCAAGGGTTGGCAACCTTATTTTACCAAGTTGTGTTGCCTATGTTTAATGTCAAATAATGGATAAATATTTGTTATGACCCTTGGCTACATTAAAAGATAACAGAAGCGAAATGAATGATAAAGTGAAAGAGGCCAGGGAGGGACTGACATGCGAGGTAGCAGAAATCTAAAGACAGTTAAACATACGCACATTATACATACATGCCTCATGAATGTGTGGATCATACCGCATGTGTACGTACATAAGTGTATATGTTTGCAACTATTTGTACTCGTATGTATGGGTATATGTGCTTTGTTTTTGTTTAATGTGTGTGTGTGTGTGTGATTCATTTGTGGAACAATTTTCAATAACAGTTTCAAACCTACACATCATAATTTCATCCATTTCACTTTGGTTGATTTTTTTCACTTTGAAGTATTTTGACGTTCCTTGAGGAAAAGTAATTTTTGTTAGGTGTTTTTTAATTTTAGATTTTCTTTTGTTTTTCTGATTTCTCAATGTTTATTTTCATTATGGTTTTAAATATTTAGGTTGACAGGGGTCTGTATATGTAATTTTCCTTAATTTTTCATTAATGGCCTTCGTCCGGCCCACAACCCATCATTATAACACGATTCGGTCCGCGGGGTCAAATGAGTTGCCAACCCCTGGTCTAATGTAAGTCCTACTCTCCTCTCATTTTTCTCTCCACCCGCATATATGATCGTATTTGTCACTGATGAAATCTCGAGTTTTCCTCCCTCGTTTTGCATACGCCTAAAATATTAATCTTTAACCTATTTATTTCCTGCTTTATATTTTCTAACTGGCTCTACTGATTTAATGTTCTGAAATTCTAACAGTGGATATTTAATAAATACTGAGATTTGAATCCCAAAATGAGCCATACTATTCGAGTTCTGGTTTATCATAATCTTGGAAAAACACTGGTTCAAATATTTTCCTTAATACTAATTCCAAGTTAGGATTATGAACTAGTTAAACTTTATTCTTCTCATTTTCTATACTTCCAATTTCATTCTTTTTTTTTTTTTTTTTCACTAATGTTCACCCAATACAAGACTTAAGAGCCACTGAAGGCAGAGGATTATTGTCTGAACTTATATTAGTGTAGGAAAGAACAAGCATTAGGTGTATAGAGCTGAAGCAGGCTTTAGAAGGAACCAGAAACCCAATCCAATACAGGAAACAAGGGATAAACTTCTACATCTGTTCAAAAGACAAGGGAAGATTGTGAACATATCTACTGCTATTGGCGAATATCAGGAATCTCTCCTCAAACAAGTGTACCCACTATATACAGCCACTCCTTAACAACAGGGTTATGTTGCAAGGAGGGGGTCACTAACTGAAAAGTTGTACCTTACCATTATTTCAGCTGTACTACACATATAATAGGTTTGTGACAATGAGCTTCAAATAGCTTTAATGTCACTATTGCTCCATTTGTCCTATTTCTAATCTATTTCAAAATTTTTATATGGTACAGTAATAAACAAATTCAAAAATCATTCGTGGGAAGCAGTGAGAAAAGATGCATTTAGATCTTTCACAAAAGGTGCATGTGTGACAATAAATGCAACAGACTAGGCCAGAACTGTTCACCGATTACACTTTCTGCACATCATTAATAAATATTATGTGGAATAATTGTAAACCAATTAATTGGTTTACAATTATTCCACATTTCAAATTTGTATTTTCGTCTTTGTTGTTTTCAGCTCAATAGTTTAAGCACTCCTGACCATGAATATAAAAAAAAAAAAAAAATTTTTTCTCATTAAATTTTATTAAAATTAATGGGAACAGCTCCATTTTGCTACATAAATTGTAAAATGATACCTTCTAGGAAAGCTCATACAACATGATTTCTTAAAATGTAAAAAAAATTTTTTTTTTCATTTTTTAAATTCAAATCTGGAATTCTTTCTTCATATTGATTATGGACACCAGATTATAAATTTAAAGAAAAATTGTTTTTTTACATTTTAAGAAAACATGTTGAATAAGTATATTTTGATTTGGCTTATATAGAAGAATCAATTTACATTTCAAACTGGACACCAAACCCATCAGCTTTTCTAAAATGTAATAATAATTATTTTCTACATATTCAGGATCCCCAGTACATAATCTATAGCAGTGTTTCTCATCCTTTGTTACTTCAGGGAACACTTGTAGACCAAGTAAAATTCTGGGGTGCACTTGAAATTTTAATAAGGAAAAATTAGTCATGAAATATGAAAATAGTGAAGTAGTCCCCTGAAATAAGCATTTATTTAAGACACTAGTAGCATGGGCCGGCGTTGTCCGTGTTTGATTAAAAAATTGTATGATTCATACAGCAATCGCTATCACTTGGCTTAAAATATTTTTGCCCTTACTTGCCTTTAAAGGAGTGCCCTTTGCCGTGCTGATGTTGCTACATGCCTTACTTCTTGCCTATCTCACACTGTGAATTTTTTCTAAGCTCTATACTAAACATTAAATCTGTTATGAAAAAAGAATTAAACAAAATGAACACAAAACGATCAGCTTTAAAAAAAGGACTCATAACTGGAAAAACTGAATGAAAAAAGAATGTTAATAACAAATACTTTTTCACACCCAACCCAGTTCTGCAGAATCAGAATCAACATTGAGTTTAAACAAGCGAACGAGCCAATTGGAGTAAAGTGCCATGCAGATTTAAATTTTTCCCCACTTGTGACGAATGCAGCTATCAATTTTTTTTGCATGCTAGTTAACATTTGTGTCAGTCAGCTGTTGGCTCTCACACTGGCCAATAGAATCTTCCTGCCTATTCATGGCAGCCAGCTATAGGCTCTCACTCTGGCCAGTATAAAATGGCCGCAAACTACATGAAAACTGCCATAGAAGCATAAAAAAAATTGATTATTTCCACTATCAATGGGAGTTGGGAAATGCAAAGTCGGTCTTGGCCTTCCCGCTAACTTGGAGCATGTGCATGTAAATTTTGGTGCAAATCCGTCGAAAGTTGCGGCCGTGCATTCGTTATACACACATACATATTGCCTTTTATAGATAGAGATTACATTGCTTAGTATATCTACCAGTTAAAAAATAATCATTTTTTTAAATATAAAAATAATTCATAAATTACTCTTCTGTTAACTTATGGCACACCTGGTTACCTTTCAGTGTACAATAGTGTGCCCAGGTGCACCAGTTGAGAAACGCTGATCTATAGTAACATGAAAAAAAATAATTTGAAACTAATTTTTGTGCGGAAATTTTCATGCTATATCTGAAAGCTTTGTTGTCAGGAAACCAGGTTGTTATTTGGTTGTTTTTTTTTTTTTTTGTTGTTGTTTTAATGGCAGATTAAGTTCTACGAGTTATTTAATGCTGAAATCTAAATATTTTCTATGCCTCTTTTTTTAAGATGATAATGCTTTTAGTGATACAAGTCTTATTAATTAACCAACAGCTGGGGGGAGAAGCGGTGGATTCATACATTTCTCAAGGATATCTGTGTGTAAATAAATAGAACAAACCCAACTTGAATTGGAACTCGGCTCTTCAATTTCCAATTCTGAGCCATTATCCATTACAAAACCTGCAAATCCAAGTTTACAAAACCTGGTATTCCCCAATTGATCACCCATCTAGGAACTGACCAGGCCCTACATTGCTTAACTTTGGTGATCGTATGGGAGCTGGTGTTTCAATGTGATGCAGCCATAAACCCCAGTGAACTAGGCTTAAGTTGACCCTTCATAAGAGAGATCATTAAAACATCCCATGAGTGGCTGTTAAAGTAAAGTATCTATCTATTTTTGGTGAGGAGATGAGAAAGTAAAAGTACTTAGTAAAATAAAAAATAAAAAAGCAGTTACCAATGTAACTAAGATTTGAAATAGACCAAAGAATGCATCAACATATATATATATATATATATATATATATATATATATATATATATATATAAATTTAAATAAGAAAATGAAAATGACTGGTAAAATTGAATTTCACTTTTCTGAAAATTTTTGCCCAATAAAGTTTATTAATAGAAAAAAAAAAAAATTTCCTTTTTTTTTTTTATTTCAATTGAAATTAAAATCTGATCTTGAGCTCAAAGAAAATATCTGAAGATAATCAATAACTGAAGATTCAACAACTGTTTTCAAATTTTAGCAGTAAGGAAAATGTTGTCTGAATAATACTTAACATATTCATTGCTACCCAAGTTAGTTGAACTCTTACATAATGCCAACTATGCTTTTATTAAAGTTACCATTACGGATTGCTATATAAAACTAATTACAACTTATTTTTTTCTAAATAAAACAAATACATTAAACTATAGAACTATAGAGAGTGAAGCTGTGTTTATGATGCGGTTTTGTCTCAATAAAATTCTATGCGAGGCATCTTTTTTTTTTTTTTTTTTTTCTAGAAGAAAAGAAAAAAAGATTATAAAGAACAATAAGTTTTGTTTAATTGTTATTTAAATAAATAATAAAAAACAAAGCCAAACTTTATGAAAAAAAATCTGTCCATATTTTTTTTATTTGTATCACCCCATGCAAGAGAGTAAAGCCACTAAGACAAGAGATTACTGGGTGTGGAAGAATTAGAAACAGAAACATTAATAATAAGCCAGAAGAGAAAAGAGTAATCAGGAGGACAATAGATAGTGATTCACACTGCATTTAAATTTTTGCAGATTAAAGTTGGCTAGAAAGCATGGAGCCAGAATGGAGTTCTACAAGTGCAAGAAAAGAAACTGTTTGCATAGAAGTTAGTTATGTCTAGTCAGCTCAATTGTAAATTGATGAGATTTTGATGCCAATCTAGTACTGCGCTTAAATTCAAAAAGTTTAGGTACCATAGTGAAGCACACATCTGAACAATTACCATGAAAGTATTTATAGAAAAGGCACAGAGAGGCAACCTTATGGCGGTGGAAAAGTAAGCCGAGCTGCCAGATCTGGACCAATAATATTGCTGATTCTTCTTTGAATTTTATCAAGAAGATCAAGGTAAATTGCAGGAGCACTGGACCATATGTAGTGGCAATATTCTAAGCATAGGCAAATGGTAGACTTATAGATATGTAAGAGATTCTGGAGAGAAAAATTGTCTCACATGACACAGTGAACCAACTTTCTTAGCAATTGACCTGGCAATGGATTCTCTCTCTCTCTCTCTCTATATATATATATATATATATATATAACAGAAGTAACATGCAACTTCCCACAAGTAATATATGACATAGGATATTAAACAAATTAATAAAATTTAAAATGAAAAAGCATAAAATGTTTTTAATGAAAAATTCCATCTCAAATTGTCCAGTTGAATACAATTGGACAAGGTTTTCAGGGTATGATTGTAAAATGTAAAACTTGAAAAAAACAAAAACAAACAAAAAATGAAATAAAAAGTATTAAAACACTTTTTATTAAGAAAAATGTAACAATTCACAGATTATTATTACTTTGTGACTAGTATTTCATTCATCTTAATTTCTGTTGCTTCTTTACAACTTGTACTATCAGATGTAAGTGCTTGAATTAGAAGTATTGTCAATTATTAATTTTTGATAAATATTTCTCATCTTAATTCTCTTACTCAATATTGCAATATCTTTAACTACCATTATTACACCATGGAAATCTGAAATAATGATTCATGTTAACCATTGTAGAATGATAGTCTTAGAATTGCGATGAAAAGTGGATAAAAGAAAAACATGTCAAAAATTATTAATAACTGAAAATGCGTCACTGAAAAGTAAATTCAAGGTAATATTAATTCAGAAGCTGATTTCAGTTTTTTTTTTTTTTGTCAAGAATTAAATCTCATACATTATTTTGAAAAATTAGTGTGTTTCATAAATTATTAAAATATAGAATTTCAGAAATTTTTTAAAAAAATCGAATGGCAGTTGTTTAGAAAAACATAATTATGGGTAATCTGTCTGATCACTGAAACTCTCCACTGGTAAATTGAAAAATTTTCCAAAAATGATTATCTCTTTGATATCCATGTCATAGATTTTTAGATACAGACATAAATAAATATATTTTTTGTGAGGAACTTAACATAATTTTGATTTCTTAACACAAATATACACACTCTCTCTCATATATATATATATATATATATATATATATATATAGCAGTAGATTTCTCTTATACAAACCAAGGCTAGACAGCACAGTTATTTAACACATAACTAGAGAAAGAAGAAATGGATTCATACCATTCATAAGGGTATTTTTGTAAAAGTGAACACAACAGCCTTGGCAAGAATTTGAATTCTGTATGCTGACTCAACTTTCTGAACCAATAACAACAGCACATCCACACACACACACACACACACACATATATATATATATATATGCAATGTTTTGTTTGGTGACAAAGCAGAACATGAGAGATATACTTAAAAATAGAGTTAAATGATATAAGAATATATATATATATATATATATATATATATATGTGGGTAAAATATTTGTGTGTATATGTGCATTATATTTGACAATATGTATGGTATTTAAATTATATTAATGGGATATATTGAGAGGATATGTATATATATATATATATATATATATATATATATATTTTTTAAATATATTTTGAAGTTGGATATGTATGTTTTTTAAATATTTGCCTACGTTTGTTGTGTGACTATATATATATATATATATATATATATATATATATATATATAAATATATATATATATATAATATTGAGTACTGGTACTAATAAAATAGTGCTTGATGTATAATCACGCTTTCAACCTGCACTTTAAGATTGCATTGTACATAAAACAAATTGTGCTATGGATGAGATATATATATGAGGTGCATGCCATAACTGCAGTCATTTGCATACTGGAGTTTGTGAAACTGGCAAATATTCTTTTTTTGTGTGTGGGCAAGAAATTGCCTGATGCTACATGCACATGTGTGTGTATACATAAGATGTCTCCAAAAATGAATTCATATATTTGTTAATAGCAGTTATGGTAATTACCTGAACGTTAAATACTTTCATGGTATCCTTTAATGAAACTGAGACAAAAAGGCAACTGATGTTTATATTTAAAAAATGATGTTTTACTTGAGATGTAAAAATGTTGAAGGGAAAAAAAAAGAAAATTTTCCTCAAATGAAGAGAATTAACACACAAAACAACAAAAAATAATTTAGTCAATACATATATTTAAAGACACTAGTTCCAGGATAATAATTAATAACACCATCTCACACATTTCTTCTGATCATTTCAAATCATTTAAACAAAGCTGAAATGCAATTCTTTAACTTTATTATACACATTTATTCTTCATTATGAATGTTTAACTGACATGTAATAAGCACAGATACTATTAAGAAACAGTATCTATACATTTTATAAACATGTTGCATTCTTTTCATTTATTCTTTATTATGAATGTTTTGTTCTCAGATAATAACCACAAAATACTATTAAATTGTGTAGACATTTTGTGGAGATACCCTATTTGTATATTTCTGTGTTAATGAGAAAAAAAACTTATTTCATTCTGTCACCAATTTAGATTTATGATTGCTGCACATGCACACACACTAATCATAATTCTTTGAATAAATTCATCAAGTTGAAATATATTCACAGCTGTTTTCAAGCAATGGTTTTTGTTTTGTTTTATTTTTTAATCAACTTCTAAGAAACGAAAAAATTAACTGTTTTCGAATGATGATCATCTTGATAATTGGGGATGAAGAAAAACTTATGACCGAGTTAAAATATTCGTTAACATATGCTACTGAGTAGATTTACGAATAAAATAAAAGCTCTACATATTTGGTTGTTATTTGGTCCCAATCTTCTTCAGTAGAGAAGCAGCTTCTTCATGGGCCTGGAAAAGAAAAAGGACACAAATAAATAATTAATTAAATAAGAAAAACACCAATTAAATATTTGACTCGATTATTGTTTACCAGACACACAGTTCTGACAAAAGACAACTTGAATAAAACAGTTATGGAATAAGCCTAATTGATTAAAATAGTGATGTAATTTCATCTCAATATATTGACAAGTACACCTCTGGTCTCACTGAACAATCAGATCACCATTGAACTATTATTACTACTTTATCCATTATTTGTAATTAAATTGAATATTGAAAGTAAATCTCGCATAATAATAGGTAAGGTTGTCTTATTTAAATTATTAGTTATTATTCTTAGGTTTTCCTTGTATTTATTCTTTGCTACTGTAGATGTGTTTTTTAATTGCATTTAGTCATGATTTATTCAAATCATTGGGCCCAGTAAGTGGTAGTCAAGCCAAATATTTGTTTATAATAGATCTTGCTATACATAAGTGATTTCTCCATAAAGTTAATACACATATTTTAAATGACAGTAAATATAATACTTGAATCTTGGTATAATAAAACATTAATCAAAACATAGACTGATCTTTTCTAAGTGGTCTTTCCCTCTTAGTAAAGATAACAAGCACAACAGACATTTTGCTAAGATATAAAATACTAGAGGTGTGAGGTGGCTAAATGGTTATCACCTAAGAAAATTTGAAATTAATGAATTGAGTTTCAAATCCAGAGGAGACATTCTGAACTCCACACTAAGGGATCTTTCACTTCTCTATGAATTCTTTCCCATTGCTATAAATTTTGACAAAATACATCCTCACTGGCATCCCACAATAATGAACAAGGTAGTTGTATCAAAAAGCTGTTACAGTCATAGCCAGCCATGACAGGTTCTAAATCAAACTATAAAGTATTAACTCATATGCTCAGGTATTTTTAAATGATATTTTCTGTTTTACTAATGTACTGGCAATGTATCTTGTGGTACCATGGGTAGGATTTATTAAACAAAATGTTAAACCTTCTAGTCACTCATATAATTAAAGCATATATACAAAGTATATATCCAAATCCAAGACCTCTCTCCTGTTGGAGAAACCCCTCCTTGGTTGACCTTTATCCTTTCCTATACTGGATTGTGGTATTGGGTCAGATCATTGCACCATCTTGCATTTGGCCATCTTCTAGTTCTTTTCTACTGTATTGGTGTCCACTGTCACTCTAATAGTCTACCAGTTGTCTCAGAGATGAGAGATATGGTGAGCCTATCTATATTGGCTTTTTTTGATGGTCTTGATCATGTCCTTCACACCACTCTGCTGTTGAATCCAGGTGTTCTTCTTCCCATCATGCAAGTGATTCTCTCCATTTTACATTGTTGTGGTGTTGTTGAGTGCCCATGTCTCACTTCCGTAAGTCATCACTAGCAGAACATATTCATTAAACAACTTTCTCCTGGTTTTGATTGTTGATATGTACAAATTTCATTAAAAACAATTCACAAGGTACAGTGGTTAAGTTTTTGTTTAATTTCTCTAGTTCTTTTCATTTTCTTCTTTTCTGGACATAAATTATTTAGAAATTGTCCAAATGTTCTGTCTGTCTGAGCACTTTCAGCTATACTTTTATCCATTATCAAAGATGATTTTATTTTTACTTTTAACAGAATGTATGGATTGTTTTATGTATGTATCTAAAGTTATAGGAATGATTTATTTTCCAAACACAGTCAGCACATTGTGGCTGTGTTTATAGCTGATGTTATTGAGTGTTGGCTATTTCTTTTTTATTACTAATGCTTCCATTATTTTTAACCTTTTATTTAACATGTAGATGAGTCTATCATATTTGTATTATCAATAGTATGTTGCAGATGGAGTTTGGTAGGTCTCCAAGTGTATTTAAATGAGACCTAATTGAGCTATGGTCAGAGAGATCTAATGCGAGTCTTCTTGTTAGGCGTGTTGTAGTATATCTAATATAATTGGACAATTTCCACATAATTTATGTCCAGAAAAGCAGAAACTTATAAGAACACAAAAACAAATTAAATAAAAAAAGAACAAAAAAATGCTTACCCTCAGTATCTTGTCAGTCATTTTTAATGAAACTTGTATAAAAGAGGGTTTGCTACCCAAATACACACTCTATATATAAGTATATACACAAAGTAATAAAAGAATATACAAATATTATTCATTTCTTAGTTAAAGCTTTTAAAAGGTAACTCTCTAAACTACATTCAAACAAAGATACATGGTCATGCAACCTGAAAGTAGCGAGCAATGTTACTGTTAGCCAATCCTATTAATCCTAGTAGTTATAAGAAACAAATTTGGAGAGAAATATACAGGAAGTCAAATCATGTGAAACTGAATAAAACTGGTAAATAACACGAAACCATTTAGCATGATCTACACAAAAGACAATTTATAGCCAACAAATAAGAAATGTACAAGATTGGTTGGTGAAAAAATATTCATACATGAAATGTACAATTGTAGGAGCCGGTTTTCGAGGATGATGAAATATGTCCTGATTATGAAAGGTGCATTTTGGGAGACATTAACATGATGTCTTTCTACAGTGATAAACTGATAGAAAAGTGGCCAAGCCTCATGAACAATGTCCAGAGAGAGAGAGAAAGAAAAAAAAAAAAAAGAAAGAGAGGGACTGTGCCTTTTGATACACTCATGTGAGTGATTCTCATTGGTTCTATGGTAGCCTATGTAATGTCTATTTTTTGCCACAGAAATAAGTGTGACATACAGATTTTGATTTCCACTCTCATCATAGCAAAAATGAAATTGATTGAACAAATTTTTGAAATTTTTTTTAACTAAAATTTGTTTTATATTTTGTTACTAGGTCAGGGTTATCGTTTGAAGTAGAAAAGGTGTTGTGCATTGACAAACAATAACTAAAAATGCTGAATTAGCTGAGAAAGCAGATAAACAAGATAGTGAAACAAAACCTTTTTGTGCAGAGAAAATTTCAAGAATAGTTCCTGAAAGAAAGTACAAATTCACGGAATGTTCTTAAGAGTCTCTGTAAAAAAAAAATGAAGAAAAGATTGAATTAAAGATTGCGTGAAGTATATTGTCTAAGCCACATGTGACTATTATACAGAATGCTAATTTTAGTGTCCTTTCTCGACCTTGGCACAAAGTGAAAGAAATTGATTATGCCAGATTATGTGTTCTCTCTCTCTCTCTCAGAAACAGCAACTAAGGTCCATCCAGCATACTTGCAGTAAAACCACAGGTATGCTGTAGATTGAACAAGTGTCAATAACAGGATTTGATTTGCTGCTACTGCAGACATGTTTGCTTAGAAACAAGTAATAGGTGGACATATTATTTACTAGTTTATCAATGTAATCAAAAAAATATTTTTGTCATTACATTATGATTAGATATAATCAAAAACCTTTTTGTTTTGCATTTTCTTGATTATGTTCACTGCTTCCTGAATATTTAACTAAACTAAAAGTAAAAATAACAACAGAACTTCAACCTTGTCGCTAGACTAGGAATGAAAACAATTATAATAAATAAAGCTAATTAATAATATATTCTTATATTTAAATATATCTTTAAAAAATATTTAACTACAGAGCTAATTTTAATTCAAGTGTTCTTTTAACATAACATTTCTAGTATAAACATGTGGCATTTCTAGTGGATTATCAGAAGCCTCCACTATGTAAATGGGCAATTTAACCATCTGGGACAGAGACAAAATTATCAAAAACATTTTTCACTTCAATTTGCCAAGCCAAGTTAATCACAATTTGATAAAATGATTAATAAGAAAAAAAATGATTGAAAAAGATGACAGCAGTTGAAGCCTGTCTCAACTCACTTTAGCAACTAAAAATTTTAAACTTCTAAATAAGATGTACTAGTGAATGCTAGATAATCTCATTATAGTTAAAGACAAGCGGGAACAACAATGTGGTCCTACAGAAGGATGCTGAGAACCATGGACTCAACATATGAATAACAAAGTTTTAGAGCAAACAAAAAGGACACTTATATTTAACATCAGAATGAGAGAGCTGAAATTTCTAGGGCACATAATGAGGAAAGAGGGCATGGAAAATTTGACACTCAAGAATATATTGAAGGCAAGAGAGATAGATGAAAAATACATAACCTACATAATGAGCTTATGTAAATGGTTAGCAAAATAGGGATTTGAAGAGACAGAAAAAGACAGATATTATTAAGTGATACAAAAGACAGGAAATTGTGGAGAGCCATGATCAACCATGTCCAGAGGGGACACAGCACATCAAAGAAGAAATTGTAGAAAGTAAAACAAATTTGTTATTAATTTCAAAGACAAAAAAAAAAGTAATCAGAAACAGTAAATTTTGATGGGTTAAAAAAGGATACATGATGATCAAATTAAACATTCTGAGTCAGAAAATATTTGGAAAGATATTCTTACCTTTTTATCATCTACCGTTCGTACTGGATGATCTTGTACTCTAGTGAGGAAATTTCGAGCATCATCATTTTTACACATACGGACATATGTCTTTCCTAACATTGCCAAATTCATACTGTAGAAATTGGGATCCACTGGAATGAAAAAGAAAAACTCATTTATATATACATATAAATCATTTATACTGTGTTGATTTTGAAAGTGAAAAGATTTTAGTTCTACATATAATAGCTGTCCACTCGTATTTGAGAATACCTGTCTATTAGGGCGGCTAGCCAATCCCTACTGCAGATGCTCTTTCAGGCACATTTGTGTTTGTTCAACATCCACAGAGCCAATCTATGGTTTATACTGCAACTATGCTGAGCAGTCCTTAGTTACAGTTTCTGGGAGAGAGTGTGTTATCTAGCGTGATCAGCAATCTGAACAAGGCCAACACACTCAAACCCTTAGTCACGTGACTTCATGCTAGCACAGCTATCGATGGCCCCCAAAAGTTCTGTCTACCCAATTTCACTCACAAGGCTTGGGTCAACTCACAGTATGGTTTTCATGCACTTTCCAAAGGTGCCACACACTGGGATCGCTTCCTCCAGACCAATAACATCCGGAAGTCTACTTCCTGACAAATCAACCATGGTAAGATATGGGCATATATTCATCATCATCAGGAAAAGGAGAAGAAAAAGAAGAGACGGAGAAGAAGAAGAACAACAACAACAACTAGCTGCTTATTTCTGAGTACACTTGTCTGTTAGGGTGGCTAGCTAATATTTGTTGCAGACATCTACTCTGGCACATTTGTGTTTCTTCAACACCCACACAACCAACTCTTAGTTTATACTGCAACTATGCTGAGCAGACCATAGTTACATTTTCTGGGAGAGAACGTATAATCTGGTGTGATGACAGCTTGAAAAGAGTCATTGATTATTTGATTCATTTTTTTTACAGCTTATTAACCTATTGCAGGTAAAGCCAGAAAATATTTTTAGATTGTAAAATGTTTTTTTTTTTTTTTTTTTTTTTTGAGATAATATAAGTTTTAGTGATACAAGTCTAGTAAGAAAAGCTGGGAAACGAAGCGGTGGATTCATACCTTTTCCCAATGGTATTCGGATATAAGTGAATATAACAAACCCAATTGGAATTGAAACTTGGCTCTCCAATTAACAATTCTGAGCCATTATATGTTACACCACCTGCACATCTAAGTGGTCATCCATCTAGGTACTGATTAGGCTCAATGTTGCTAAACTTCAGTGATCATATAGGAATTAGTGTTTCAACATGATATGGCCATAAGCCCTGAACAAGGTCAGTATGCTCAAACCTCTAGTCAAAAAGACTTGTGACTTCATAGGAGCAAAACTATTCATGGCTGCTAAACAGTTTTATCTACACAATTTCACTCACAAGGCTTCAGTATGGTTTTCAGAAAATTTCCAATAGTGTTACATGTTGGATCACCTCTCAGACTAATAATATCAAGAAATACCTTGTTCAATCTTTCATGGTGAAATTCAAACCCAGGTTTTGTAGTCAAAATGCAAATGCTCTAATCACTTAGCTACACACTGAGATACATAAACTAAAGGAAATCTAGGAAAAACTGAAATGAATACAGTAAAGCCTCAATTGCTTTAAGAGAAAGAATTTATGCTAAGTCAATGAATGCTAAATGTTTCCTTATAAGGAAACAGCTAATATTGCCATTACCGCTAGTATAGTAGATTTTGAATTTAACACAATTCTTCACTGGACTCTTGTGCCAAAAGAGTTTTTTTTTTTTTGTTTTACTTTAATTTTGGCTACAAAAATTGAAACTTTATTTTTTTTATGCACATTTTATTTATATGTATTTGCTTTTAATAAAATATTATGAATTATTTTCCTTTATAATAACAAGTAGTTTGTTTTTTTTTTAAAATATGCCTAAAATAAATTTTATTGAGAAGAAAATGGACATTAATGATAGATTTTAGATAAAGATTTTGGAGTCACTGTTAAAAAAAAGACTAAGAATCACTGAACTACACTGTAAAATATATTCACAACCATGGGTTCACTAACCAATTTTTGATCATAGAAGCACCACATATACTGTGTGTCTAGAATAATATAACCTGTCAGAACCCATGTCTCTTAAGGCTTATTTTGAATTCATAGCTGACTTTCTACATTGACTGCTCTGCTGAATCAAGAGAGCTCATTCTGCCTTATTGTTTAAATTATAACTGAAAAAAGATGGATTCATGCCCATTTCATGGGTATTAGTGCAAAGGAAATGAAACAGGATTGACCACAATTTGAACATGGTTTGACAATTTTGCTTTCTGCACTGATAACAGTTACTCTATCCTCATATCTATAACAAATATGTAATATTTTTTATATAATTTAATAATTTTATATTACACATTGTTACATATAATGTTAAATTAGTTTTTGCAGTCAGTTATGTGCCATACATGATACACACTTAGGTGATCATATATCTTTCTATACATGACTGACGAGGCAGATTTTTTCCCCGCAATAGATTGCCATTTCTTTCTGCGGTAGACCAATTGTCATCCAAGACTATAGAACCTGGACTGTCCTGCTAATCACCCATAACTAGAGAGAGAAGAGGATTTATACCTCTCCCAAGTGTATTAGTACATAAGTGAATGTAAAGGATTGGAATTTGAACTCGGCTCTCTGATTCCTCAATTCGAACCACTATCCATTACTCCACTGTGCCTCCTAGTTTTTGCACAAAAGGAAATTAATATTGCTTACATAAAAAAAAAAAAAATGTCTGTTATGTTACACTCACATTTAACGGGCATCCATTCATTTATTAAATCAAGGGTTTAATGTATTTACAAATTAACTGTTCACCAAATAAACTCAGTTAATTCAATAACATTTATATTCATTAATTTCTTCTTATAGAAATTTCTTGTAGAATATATTTTTACTGTAATTTACATGAAATTGGAAAAGATAATAAAAATCTTTTTAGGAAAAAATATTTAATTACCAAAAATATTCAGTGAAGGATTGATATATGTTCATAAAAATAACTTGTATTTTCTCATGAAAAAGTTGGTAAATTTGAAAAAAAAAAAAAAAAAAATCAAAACAAATTCATTTACATTTTTTGTATTCAGACCATTGTCCTCATCTTTGTTTTTATCACAACATTTCAGCTCTTGTGCCCTCTGGCCTTCCTCAGGTGTATATTGATCTGGGTAACCTACAGGAAATTCTGAACTGAACCTTTTATTTAATCTATGCAGGTAGACTGTTCTCGTTCCATTGCCCATATCTAGGGATAACATCTTGTTCTTATTTAGTACTGCTCAGTTATTGTTCACCCATTTCTACTGTCATGTTTTTGATTGCTGCTGCTGAAGATTTGCTGTTGTTTGTCTTTCTCTCTTTCAATGGCCAAGACAAAGATGAGGACAATTAGCCCAAATATAAATAGTGTAAATAATGATAATGTCTCATCCCAGAAATTCAGACAGAAAAAAAACAAATTAAACTTTGTTAAAGTCAGTGAACAAATAGAATGCTATGATTTCTCAAATTACCTTTGAAAAATGAACTGCTTTTTTATCCTCTATACATAAGTCAATTTATATGTACTTATATTCCCACAATACATATAATATGAATTTCTGAATTTTCTTATTAATCGCGCCTAAAATAACGTCCGATGTGCGTTTTCATTTATTTTATTCTCCAAAAAGACTAACTTTTACGTAGAAAAACAAGGGGAATAACTCTAAATATTGCAATCCTCCTTTAGAGAGTTATCGAAATTACTGAGCTTAATTATTTATTTTAAAATGAGAAAATAAACAAGTTGAAAGAAAGAAATCATCAAATACCTTCTTCAGCCTTCAGAAAATATTTTTCAGCCTGTAACAAAATATGAAAAAACAATGTTAGTAAAAATTGAAAAGAAAAGTGTTATTTAAAAATATAAACAGCAGTATTAAAATACCATTTTAATTTTTTTAAAGTTATCCATAGGTAAATTTTATGCAAGTAGACTGAAAATATGAATATAATAAAAACATTTTATATGATATAATAAATTAAAATATTAATATGATTGTGGTGAAGGCAATCAGAGTTGTCTCCCACTCAAACTACTCATCTATAAAAGAAATGGTCAAACTTTAGTCAAATTGCATTGAATAGTTTCACAAGTCTAAACATTCATTTGTTTTTTTTTTGTTTTTTTTTTTTACAATAGTATTATATAATACATAATTTCAAATATTTACTATATAATATAATGTAATATAATAAAAGCATTTTGGCACTACTTAAATAAACTGGTCCGCTTGTAAAAAAAAAAAAAAAAAAAAAAAAAAAGTCTTTTTGAAATTCCTTATGCTGCAACACTTGGCAGAACTGAAAATTATTAATTAGAAGGTCCTGTTCAGAATTGTTAATATATATGTATGCTGCATTTTCTATTTGTTCCCAAAATTCGTCATTGACAATCAACCTTTGCTTTATACCAAATCTATTCTTTGAAGTACACCTACTTGTTGAAGTGACTAGTACCAACAGGAGTTGGTCTACCAGAATGATCTTTAGTTGATCCCAAAATAAATCATGTGCATCATACTGTGAAAATATATTCTGTTTTAGAATGCAGCATTCATTTTCTAAAAATTATTATTTATTTAAATCAATAATTTGTATATCAATTTACATTCAAATAATTCAAAGTAACAAATGCCAAATAAAAAAGCTGTTTCAGTTAAGCAGTTTAATGATAAATTAAAAATACGAAATTAAGATAAAAAGCAGAACCAATATTATTGACAGGCATAAAATGTACAGACTTCCTTCACAGAAACCATGAGTCCATTTATGTAAAGTAATGATTAAATGTTACCTCTTCATAAGTTGATGTGGGTGGAGCTGCAAAAAGAGTTGCAGCTATCTTCTGCTGGTACCAGGGAAGATCAGCAAACATAAAGCACCTTAAAAAAAATTAAAAAAAATGAAATAAGAGTCAGACACAAATATAATGAGATCAGTTTTTATTTGATAAAACAAAAAAGAAAATATCTATGGCATAGAACAGAGATGTTGTTTGATGGTTAGAACAGACCAATCACTGCCCTTCTATAGTATCTTGCAACAGTTCAGGATTCATGCAGACTTCAGGACTTATTACTTTTTCTTCCCTGTACATTGCCAAGATGTGAAAATGAATCTAGTCATTTATGATCAAGTTGGAATAAAACCCAACACAGGAATTTTTTTTTTTTTTTTTTTTAAACAGATGAGCTGTTATTCATTATATCCAGCAACAATATAACTTAACTCACTATATATCTATAAATTTCAAATAAAAAAAAAAATTACAAGAAATACAACAAAATTTTAACAGGATTTCTTTACTCAGAATTTCTATTTCATTTATGAATCTAACACCAAACAAATTACATGATGATGCTTTCTATGTAGAATGAGTAACTGAATTTGCATACAAATGATGTAGATATTGATGATTATATTGGATTTTAATCAGCAAACACATTAATTTACTGTGTGTAAAATATGACTAAAAAAAAAAAAAAAAAAAAATATTCTGTATGCATTCTGTCCAAAAATTATAAAAACAACAAAAATGTCTATGCTTTTTTTTAATGGAATTTGCTGAAAAGTGAATCCAGATTTTTATAAAAATATTTGTAAGTTATTTTCAAGTATTTTTTGCATGTTTGTAAAATCTAATTTTTATTTTTTTATATTAGGAAACCGATTTTTTATATAAAAAAAAAAAAAAAAAAAAAACAACATGAAAAATTATATGTAATTTGTAATTATAAAGACACAAAAGTCAGTTTTTTTATGATCAAAACATTTAGCAAATTGTTAATGGTTTTTAACTGTGCTTTTTGCCTTCAAATCTTGAATGGCGCAATCTGTCACAGAGTTTGAAAATTTAGAGAGCATAGTTTAAGAGATTTTCTTTTGAACATCCATGATAGTCTGTTTCAGCTCCCCAAGAGGGAAATATTGGATGTTACCACTGTACACATCTCTTGTCATTATTCCAAAAATTCTATGGGATTGCAGACCACTTCATTAAAAATAAAAAGTGATTATTGAGGTATAAAACAGTTGTGTTTTCACAGTCTTCCTGAAAAATCAAGTGTTTTTTTTTCTTTCTCTTTGAGTCAAGCTGTATTTTAGTATTTCTTGTTACTTGAGTGCTGTCAAAGTTTTGTTAAAAGTACTAAGCAACATAACTCACAGCCCATAATTCCTCAACCCCTAAACCTATGAGTAATTCTTTTTGATGTTTCTTGTAAATCATACCAAAACAAACTATGTACTAGTCAGGCCAGTCAAAATTAAAATGCCTTTCATCTTTCCAGATCATATTCAGTAGGGGCACTTTGAGGATTGTCCACTTCTTAGAGATGCTAATGCAAACATACTTTTGACTTAGCTTGCAGCAGTATTACATTAAAGTTACTAATGTCATGATATGGTGACTGATTAATTTATTTATTTATTTTTTTTTTTTTTCACAGCTTATCAAATTTTTGTAGTTTATTGAAAGTCAAAACAAATTTTTGAGATTGCAAGAATAATTTTTTTTTGTGAGTAAATAGTGTATTAACAATTTTTGGAGTTAATTTTCAGATAAAAGTCCTACTATTTAATCCATAGATGAGGGAGAAGAGGTGAATTCATACTTTTCTCAAGGGTATTTTTGCATGTAAATAAATCTAACGAACCCAACTGGAATTCAAACTTGGCTCTTCAATTTCTCATCCTGAGCTGTTATCTATTACACCACTTGCACATGCAAGCTTACAGCACCTGGTATTTCCAAATGGTCACTCATATAGGTACTGACCAAGGTCAACATTGCTTAACATAAGTGACTGGATGAAAACTGGTATTTAAACATGATATTGCCATAAGCCAATGGCCAAAATATTGTAAATAGAGGATTTAAATATTTGCTGTATCTGGCTTATTGTTTATAGATTATTTTGCACTCCTTTTGATGAATTTTCTAGAGCATCTCTTACAATTTGTTGTCTTGTCCACTCAAACATGTTCATTTTCTTGCCAACTTGTAAGAATTATTTTTTTTTATGATGCAAACAAAGAATGTTTTGGCATTTTCAGGGAATCTTTTAAAGCTCTTCAGCATTAGAAGTACAGTAAAGTATCAAATTCAAAAACGTTTTTATAATTGCTGAACACTGAAAAGTAAGCTTTAATTATAAAGCTGAACTTATTTGACTATTAATCATTGACTAAAATACTTTAGAGTTATATCTACAGTTCACTTAAACACATAATTTTCCCAGCACAAAACACCTACTTCAAAGAGAAAGGCATTATTTTCAGTGTTCTCAATTTCTGGATAGAGTGTACATTCAAGTAAAAATTGATTTTCACTTAAAGAAAAATACATTAATTAAATAAAGAAATTAAAGGAACTGATCAGATGAAAAATTAGGTAAAATTTGGCTCAATAGGGACAAAAATATAATTTGCAAAGTGAAACTCACCAATAACCTAAGGAATGCCAACAAGTTGCATCATTGGAATTTAAGTCCACTGCTTTCTGAAATGGAAAAAGAAAATCAAGCAAAATAACTATGGTTGAAAAAACAAATTGTAAAGAATACACAAACATACATACACACACATTTTATTTGATTAAAGAGAAAATGAGAAAAAAAATATCCTAAAGTTCTTAATGAAAACATCATTCACTAGAAAAAAAAAAGTGACTGAAATTTTACACTTTATGAAATCACCAATAAATATAGAAAAAGTAAAAAGGGAAACTATTTATAATTGCCGTTTTTCATATATTTAAATTATACTTCCAATACAATAATAAAAAGAACTTATTCCCAAATAAAATCTGACTATATCCCATTAATTGTTTAGATTAATATTCATATATATATATATATATATATATATATATATATAAATAAAGGGAGAGATTGTTGTTGTTCTGACGAGAGAAAAGTGTATATTTTACAGAGAAAAATAGCTGCAAACGTTTTTCATGATTTTGTGGATTTATTTTATACACTTTATTTTGTTACACATTTCCGGTCTTGTGACCTTCATCAGGTGAAGAATGTTTATTTCCACATATTATTTAAAGGAATGAATATTTACTCCTTATGTTAAATCTTTTGTCTTTTGTGTGTAGTAGTAGTCACCTGAATCCATTTTGGACTGGTCGAAAAATGTTCCTTTCCTTGAAGGGTCATAAAACAGTTAAATTTGGTCAGAGAAAGGGGAAACATAGGTTGCCTTTGTTCTTATCTTTTTATGTGCCTGTGTATGTTTTTCATTCCTTTCTCTATTCCTTTTGTGTATGTGTATTCATTTTATATATATATATATATATATATATATATATATATATATATATATTACTTTCTCAAAAACACATATTGCACCTATCAGCCTGCATTGTACACTTGAGAAAAAAAACAAAAAAAAAAAAACAGGGCATTTATTTCAAACCAGTAGGTATCCATTAAAAAAAATGTCAGTTTTCAATCCTTATTGTATGCTCACAATTGTGACCTTATGTCAAACGGAGCTGAGTGTAGTATGTGATTCATACCAGAAAATAATACGATAGGTCGGAATCAAATTTAATGTTGATCAGAAACCTTTGATCTAAAGTGTAGCAGAGTTGACGCAGAAGGTATCTTTAATAGGATGTCAGTAGCAGCACCAATATAACACACAAAACCAACCCAGCTAAACTTAAGATATACACACACACAAAAAGACCAAATGACAGTAATATAAATGCCTGACCTGCAAGGGAGCAAGCAGAGTCTCTCATATTCTCGTTAGAAGATCAAATATTTGTTAAAGTCTCTGAAAAAACTACATACCAAAAGTACATACATTCATTGTGAATAAACTGTTTTCATAGTGAAATGAATAAACAGTAATATTACATATAAAATATTTAGTTTTGTGTCTTTATCAGACTAACATTTTAACACCATAATGTTACATAAACTTCTTTTGCTGTCTTTTTTGCTTACAACTATGACTTTCACCTTCTGAAAATTAATGCTTTGTCTTTCTTTCTTTCCTTCCTTTATTACTTATCTTAATAGTTCTTTCAGTTCTCCTAAATCTCCCAACAATGCAGTGTTATCTGTGTGGTGTATCTTGCTAAATATGGACAGTATCTTCAATATTTACTTGCCAATATCTGCTCTCATAGTTAATGAAAGTCATTATAAAAGAAAATAATTCTTTCAAATATACAGTATATGAAAGTTACAGCAGAGAAGTTTTCTTATGCAGGAAAATATATTCATCAATGAATTGTTAAAAATCATCACCTGGGCTGAAATTAATCACTGTTTTCAAGAATTAAGTCAGTTTAATTAATAAAATTTCTATTGATGCATCATGGTTACCCACATAACACCATCATTTAGGGTCTTTACAAATGATTCAATATACAAATGTTAAATTGGTTATAAAAGACATTAGAGATTTGAAAAATTAACTCACCAATAAGTGTTCTTTAATCAAATATGCATTTGATATCCGAGTTTTCATGCCTTCATACTGACCAACTTCATCAAGTAATATTGCATACCACTGAAACAAAATTATAAAATATTTTTAAACTTCATAAAATGTATACTTAACAGTTGCAGAGTTGTTGAAAGTATTGTTACATAACAATAACACAAGTTAAAACCCAGTTACCGCCCCTGACATATGCATACTTTTATTTAAAAGATACAAGCAGGTAAGAATGTTGATATTCACGGCAGGTACAAAAAAATACATAAAAAAGAAATACAATGTTAATACAAACCCATATTGCATATTAAACTAAATTATTATATTACATCTTGAACTAAATTCTCAAGAACATCTTGTTCTCAAGAGACCAGCCTGAAAATCCAGCTGTGCCATGGAAACAAGTCAAATACACACTACATTTCAACAACATAACTGAAAGCAGACAGCTGAAATTATGCCAACGTCTGGAATTGGGTCTCCCTTGTCTTGCCTGTGGGTGAGTTTGTGGCAACAGATTCATCATTTACTATAACTTCCTACATAACATCCTGGAGCTAGTATCATCATTGCACATAGCAGAACAGAATGGACTAAACTAAGGGTCTCAAACTTGCAGCCCACTTTTATTAAAAGATATACTTAATAAGCACAAATGGGTGGAATATGTGCAAAATCTTGCCTATCTTCCATAATATCAAACTGGTTTAATTTAGCTTTGTGGATCCATGGGATCCTGGTTGGGAATCTGTTCCTAAAGAAGTTCACGGATCACATAGTTAGGAAGTTGATGTCCTCTCCATTGCTAATATCCTGGCGATGGGCCTGTTTTTAACTCACAGCACCTCTCCCTCAGCACAAAATGACTCTTTTGTGTCGCCGAGTTTGAGTCCCCTGAACAAAACTATGCTTAGTCAATATCTAAGATATATGAATATTAGTTACCTCCCCTGAATCACAGGAAATTTTGATTTTGTTTATTAAAAAGTTTTAGTTTTTGTTCTAAAATTATTATATTTTGGTAATTTAGTCAAACTTTTTAAAAAAAAAAAAAAAAAAAAAAATCACAATTTAACTTTTAATAAATTCTTATATGTAAATTGTTGGTTCCAATCCCTACGGGAAATGATTACAAAATACTTTCCCCATCCCAATTTATTGGCAGAAGCACACAAATGCATGCTGGGATTTCTTCCCTAGCTAATAAGATAGGCAACTTCTCAGTCCTGGTCTCTCTTGCCTTGAAGTCCTAACACTGCTCATCCAAATTTTCTCTTTTGTATCAACTCTAATTCTTAGTTTGTGAAATTTTTGCACTATTACTGTTGCTTTGCCTTATTACTGTTAATTTGCCTTGCATATATTGTTTGCTTGCTTTATATTATTTTTTGTTCTTTTCATTGTAACCATTTACAGTTAACTATACTTACTACCCACTCACTCTACACTAAGATGGATACCAAACTGTAAATTATATTAATTAAAAATATCTAAAATTTGAATATTTAAGAACAAAATAAGTTTAAACTGATAAAAAATGAAGTACTGCAAAAGATGATTTCTTTGTGTTAAAAAGAACATCATAGAAACAACCTCATTTTAATTGTTTTATAATTCATTTTCTAAAATTATCAAAACAAATTCTTGCATTTCAAGCAAATATAGATAATAAAAAACATTCAATATGGTCAACTTATATTGACCAAATCAATAATTTTAATAAATTTTTAGTAAAATATTTAGTTTGACTTAGTCCCTTTACCAAAAACAAAATTTGAGAATCCAGTTCAGAGAAAGAAAAGAAGAAATTAAAATTTTTACCTTATGACAGGCATAATTTGATTCATTCAAAGTAAGGGCTCTCTTTGCATATCCAAATGATTCATACATGTAAGTCTTTCGCATCTCTTTGTTGTGTTCTCTTTTGGCTTTGTCATAGGCAGCACGAGATAAACGCCACAGAAGTTCATCATTCTCACAGTTTTCATAAGGCTTCAACAGTTCATACAATTTACAAGTTTCATATGCCGTGTGCAGCTGGTCAGCTTTTTCAAATATTTCTTCCAAGTTCAGAATTTTAATATCTAAGTCAAATGAGGAAAAAAAAAAAAAACGTCCTAAAACATTTTTTTATGAATGAACACTTATTAACAAATGTAAGTTAATTAATCTCTCAAAACACTTTGGTTTACAAATTCAAATCTTACCTGTCTGGATCTTCAACAAAGTTTGCATAAGCCTAAAATTTGTGTCTCCAATCTTGAATCATAAACAGCCCTACCCAACCCAATCTATATCACTAATATTATTTACTACACTCATCCCCTCAGCTACAGTAACAGGATATGACACATGGTCTTTTTAACATAAGCAGCCCATACACATGGGCCCAGAGCAAGAATTGCACACTTCTTGTAACTACTTTCATGATGGTGTCAGTATTTCACCAACCCTTCCTCTTTAGTGCAATGAAGAAGGCATCCTTCAAAGCTTTTTCGTGGACTGTCCAAAGACAGAAACATGGCAGAGAGGTGAAGAATGGATATTGCATTTTGACACCAGCCCAGGAACAAAACTGTGTCACTAACATTTTGCGATAAGTCTTAAAAATTGGTCATAACTGAAAGTAAATATAATAATCTCTTTTATTTATAATCTAGTGATAAACAGTATATACATTGGCTAAAATGTGTACACTGTACAAATTTTAATTTGGAATAATATCTACATAGTAAAATAACATATATATAACAGAAAATGTAATTAAAATATTAAAAAATTCTATTAATAATATTCTAGCAATATATAATAATAAAACGTCTTTATTTAATATCAGATTTAAAAAAAAAAAAGACTTTAAACAGAAGCATTACATCAAAGTTAAAAATGCATACATCAGTTAAAAATGCTAGACAGAAATCATGAGCTTCTTTTCTTATCTGCCAACAGAATTAGTCTAGGTATGATTTATGACACATAGATGACATATTAAAGTAGATTCATGACATGTAGATAACAAGCCAAAGTAGTACTGATAACACTGTTTTGCTGAATGAAGAAAAGTTACTAACTACAACACAACATTTACATAATAGTAACAAATCTTAACAACAGTATTTCTCCTCTGTGAAAGAAGGCATTGCAAAGTTCTTGGCCTGAATCACTTCCCGAAATCTGACCAAATATCAGAATTTTTGGGGAATAAGTCCTTAATCCAGCTGAGAACTTTTTAGTACACTTGTTGTCATGTCATTGCTTATACTTGCTGGGATAGAACGTTTGCAGACTTATGCAAAAGGATCAGAGTTTTATTTGTTAAAAAAGAAGCAGACAATAGTGAAAACCCAAATGAAAAGGAGTTAATTTTATAGCTGTTCAGTGAAACAAACTTGACTTCAGTCCTGGCCTTCTAATTATACTAAGATCTGAAAGAAGACTCAGATCAATAACTTTTATCAGATACCTCTAATAAGTCCCAAATCCACAATGCAAGCAAATATATTTCAATTCATCCTAATTATAGGAATTAAGCTTTCAAAATTTTTTTTTGTGGTGGTCAAGTCAATTTATAAAAAAAAATATGTTAAAGAAAAACATACTTGAAAATGATCCTCTTGAAAGGGAATTTTCAGTAGACAATGAACAACTTACCCTTAAAAGTTAATAATATAAAATATACTGAAGAAAGAATTACATAGCGGGGTTGATAACAAAATAAATCCTATGATACTAGACTGGTGGAATTATAATCAAGGCAAAACTGGTCAGACAAGGGTTCCAAGACAGAGACTCAGAATTGGTTAGAAGTGACACCTACATGCTCAAAGGAAAGCCTGTAAATTATACTGACCATCACCAATTTCAATACAGAATTTGATTGTATGGTTCAACGACTCAGTGAACATGAAATTAAGTTACTTGTTGCTGTACTGGTTTAGAGAGCCCTGAAGAGCACCAATCTTGGAGAAGACGATGAAAAATTAATAATGGTTGCCATTAGACACTTAATGAAATAATGATTCAAAACAAAAAGATGATGGGTGTTAGACCAGAGACTTTTTTTTTTATTACTGCTTCTCCAGTAATCAATCAAATTAAATCTGAGCCAAAAGATGTGAACTTAGCTCAATCTTTAGATGGGAAAAGATTCAATTCATTTGTCTCTGGAATCTATGATGAGCAATTTCAAAGGTTAAACATTTCTGGTAGCAGAGTGTAATTAACATATGGAATAATTTTAAACATACTTTGAAAGTCACTTCACTGTTTCACATCGATTTAACAATCAAAGATTCTATCAACCCAGAGTATTTGCAACAATAAGATGAAGTAAAAATATTAATAATACTAATAACAATAATAATAAAAATAAAAGAATGATTACCTGGTGTTGCTGTGTCTTTGTTTTCTGATGTCATACTTAAAGCGTGTATTGTAAGGGGTGTAAATAAAGCTCCTGCCAAATACGGACGTTTCTTTAGAATTGTTAGTGCCTTCAATAAAGAGAATAGAAAATACATTCATTTTTATTAAATGACATAAAAAAACATGTCATAGAAACCTATAACAATTTTTTTTTAATGCACATTCAGCTATTAAAAAGGTAATTACTGATAAAGTTAGAATTACATACTAAGTGTATTTTTGGAGAACTCACTTAGTTCATTCCGTTTTATTAGTTAAAAACTAGAAAACAAAATGGCTAATAATCATCCTATGATTGAGGTTATCTAATAGTAATGTACTTTCAAAGGTGTACATATTGTGTGATATACTGGAATAGACATTGCACAAAAATTTCACACCAGACTGTTAAAGGAAGCCAAGTCCTGGGTTGACATCTGTCCACTAAAGGCAGAAGTACATGACCTCACACCTGCATCTGGTTTGCAGGCATGGGAATGATTTGTGATGTATGTGGTTATATAAACTACTGTTGAAAGAATTTCAGGCAATCTCTCACTCATCACAGACAATGTAAGATCCACATATCAGACCAAGGCTCTGGAGGTCACTTCACAATCATACCTCATGGCTGAGAATAACTGACAAAGTAAATTCAAGGCCAGAATGAGCAAGAGAAATTAAGAAATACTGATACCCATATTGCTATAGATGACAAAAAGGTATTTGATACATGACAGCATAAAGTGTCTTAAAAATTTTAGGAAAGCTTTATCTACATGGAAAGGATAAACAAATAATCTATAACCTGTATTGGAAACAAAAAACTTGTATGCAAATAGAGGAGTTAAGAAAATAGAAATAAAAGTAAAGATTTATTATCTCACTGGGTTTATTTACCTTGTAGTTAAATGATTCTCTGAGAATTAAAGGATCTACCAAGATTTATTATAAAAACATATGCTATACAGATGATACTGTGTTAATAGCAGATTCAGAAGGAAAACTGAAGGAACTATCAGATAAGAGAATCTTTAAAAAACAAGAAAAAAGATTGAACATTAATTGTAAGACAAAATACATGATTGGAAACAAAAGGGGACAAGGCAAGATGAAACTTACATAGTGTGGGATGTCGATATCAAGCAGGTATGGAAATTCAAGTATCTTGACAGTGAAATAACATGATTAAAAGTGTGACATAGAAATTTGAAGGCATATAGGAATAGCAAAAGATACATTTCAGAAACTAAGTATGGTATGGAGATAGAAAAATAACATTAGAAACAAAGACTAGAGTGCTGGAATGCTATTTAATGACTATCCTTACTATATGGCAATGAAGGCTGGACAATTTTATCACAAATGAAAAAAGAATTGAGACAAGTGAAATCTAATTCTATAGATGAATATTGAGAATACCATGGATAGTGCATGTGATGAATGAGGAAGTTTTGAAGACAATAAGAACTACAAAGTAAATGTTGATGGGAAAGAAGAAGTTGAATTGTGTGTGGGTATATATATATATATATATATATATATATATAAAATGAGGAAAAAAAAAATTGGTGAATTTAACACTTACAGGACACACCAAAGAGAAGAGAAGCAGAAGAAAACAATAAGTTTGAGCAATTTGAGGGAGAAATAAGTACCATGGCAACAAACAGGGCTCATAGAAGAGAAATTGATGAGAGACAGACAGATTGTCCATATTTAGAAGAACATAATCATTTCCCTCTCACTTTTGCTTGTTAGGCTATTTAATTATCAAGAGACATTTTGGTATTTTATTTTCCTCTAAAAAACACCCGAGAAAATGAGATTGATATTTATATCTTTAGAGATGACTGAGACATAAATTCCATAGTTAAAGTTTATTATTTGCGATGTCAAATATGCCAAACCTCTAAAAGAATTATGATTGGGTGAGTGCAGAGAAATATATTCTTTATTAGATGAAAACTAACATTATCACAGCAAAGAGTTCTTCAAGTATCCACAACCACAATATAATTAAAAAGGAGGTGATGATAAAATTAATTTATTGAAAATGCTATACTTAAAACAACTGATTTGGAAATCTACTGGCAACTAATTACAATTTTATATTTGTGGTGTCATTTGAAATAACACCAATAATTTTTCAGTCTAATTCTGAAACAATGAGTAATATTTATAACATCTACTATATATCTCTCTACTTTGGATATCTACTATCATAATGACATCTGAAGATAGTCTGAGAAGTAAATAATAATAGGCATAAAGAAGATTATACTGTCTTTGTTAAATTACAAATTATTAGATGATTGTTTTTGTTGTTAGGTGGCATTAAGAAAAACAGGTTTAAGATCCCAAAAGATCATTTAATTCTATTGTTGCAAATGTTATATCAGTATGCATATTTGAATAGTTTTTCAGAACTGACATATTTTAACACAATTCTTGATTTTGGCACAATTCTCAATTAGAAGGTTAAAAATGTCAGTCAAGGTGGCATCTTAAAGAAAATTGCAAAGTGAATCCCAATATATTTTGCCATAATTTAAGTTTATTGAACATTATGTTTTCATTATTTAGGCTTATTTAGCATTATTATGTGATTCCATTATTTAGGTTATGTTCAAAAATAGAATATTTAAATTAATGATAACAATGTATGCAAACCTGAACTACCATAGACTCACTTTTTCTGATTGCTGTAACTTTACACAAATACCAAAGAAATTTCAGACATCAATTTTAAAGCTCATGGCTTACATTTATTAACTACCAACAAATACGTGACTTTATTCTTTGTTAAATAAATTCTTAAAATAAAAAATATCTTTTCAGTGCAAAAAATGTGTGCTGATCACTTGCATGGAATGAGTAAAAGCCCCAAGAAATTTTGAAAATGGTTAACAAACAGAATTAAATGTACAAAGGCCTTTTTTTTTTATTCAGCACTGGGGAAAAATGAGAAATTAGATGAGAGGTGCTTAAAGAATCTAATCTGAATATTACCTTAATATAACTAGATATAGCCCTGTACCCACCAGCTACAAATTGAGTGAAAGTGATGACAAATAATAAATTACTTCCTCAGTCAAAATCAAAGAAATTATCTCTCAGAAGAAAAAAATGAACTTCAAATTAAGTTTTTTACATAAAGACATATACATCAAGTGGTTTTCTTAGGCAGAATTGTATGATTTGTTTACATAATGACATATTCACCAGTAGTTTCAAAGAATAACTTTGGGGAAATAGATTATCAGAACTCAATCAAGTTGTTATCTGACCATGTGCTTTCTTAAAAGAAACCCTTCAAAAACATAAATGGTCAGATCATTCCAACACATCATTGGTGAAAAACTGAGTTTCCTATATAGAATTATGGTATACAGTTATTAGGCAGCTCTTCAGATGCCATAGAAGAGAAACAAAGGAAATATAGGAATGATACAAGAAAGGTAGGTCTTTACAGCAGCTGTAAGAAAGACAATATTAGTGCCTCAACCTTTCAAATTGGGAGAACAAGCAGAAATACAACTTTTACTCTATGATCATCATAGTTGTGAACAAGTGATTCTAAGTTCAGACTACTGTGTATTATGGTCAAGTATTAGAAGCAAGATGCTAGTTTGAAACACTTATGCAACCAACAGCGAAAATAAACTGTTCAGTTAAAATCTTAAAGCATTCCAATATTCCTTGTCATCATTCAGTCAACCTCAAAAAAATCTGTCAAATTTAGTTGTGTTTGGCGCATGCTTGGCTAGAGTTTACACTATTTCAACCCTGAGCTTGGAACTTCTTCAGATGTTATTTAAATAAAGGCACTGCTGAACCAGTGATCAGAACAAGCAGTTCATTTCTAGCATCTCAAACATATTTTAGGAAGGTATGCTGCAGACATTTCATACATTTTAAGAGGCTGAATGAAAAAACAAATAAATGTGTCATGAACAGATAAATTAATGAACAAGATATGAACAAAAAAGTTATTTTTTATTGCTATCAAATTTATAAAGAAGACTCAAACTTCATATTTCACTAAAATAACTGCAATAACTTTAGTGCTTTTAAATATCTATGGGGATAATAAGTAGAATAGTCTTCCATATGACTTAGTATTTTATTTTTCTCATTTAAAAAAAAAATACTATGTCCCTTCAAGATGTCAGCATTCATGGCTTTCCAGAAGTTCATTTAATTTTTAATATCTGTTAACTGCTCTCACTTCTTGGGAAAGAGTGAAGTGGTTTCTCAGTTTAGAATTCAGAGTTTCTCTAAGAATGGTTGTTATCAAGTGTATCCAATGCCAAGCAGAAAAGTGTAGTTTAGAAGTTTTTTTTTTTTTTTAAGATTTCTGATGATAACTAAAGGAAAGCAAAATGTTAACTCTGGCTAACTTAAGTGATTTACATAAAGAAAATGTTCTCTTTATTGTTTCTCTTAGCCAATTTTTTAAATAAAAAGGATATCTAACTTTATTTCATAAGCTTTTGTATTCATTTTTCTACTAAATGTTTTATTAATAAATGTACTTTGTTTATTAAGTTTCCCAAACCAACTGTAGAGCCTGAAAATAATGAATTTTAATCATTGTATCGGAATCAATAAAAATATTTGTGTTAAAGTGTTAAATTCTCCAAGCTCCCCCCTCTTAATTATGTATCTCCTACATTTTAACTGTCTCTGATTGTTAGCAGCAGTTTCTTTGTAGTTTCTATTCACCATTATTTCGAGTATTCTCCATTTGTGAGAAAAATATCCTTTAGTCACTACCATGTAGAAGATTAGTATTATATTAAAGTCCAACAATCTTCTTTGTCTAGATACTGCCACTGAGTCGCTAAAAAATGAGCATACCATGATGAAAAAATGCTCCAAACTTAATTAAAACAAAGTTTTATCATCAAAATCTTTATATTAAGACCAAATGATTTTTTGTTTATTAAATTGTATTTTCAGATCCTTTTTAGAATGTTTGAAATTTTAGTTAAAAATCTTTTTTTTTTCTTGCAACAGCATCCAAAGATTAATATAGAAAATTTTAGCAACTTTTTTGTGGTGAAAAACACACTGATTTAGAAATGTTCTAAAAAAAAATCAAATAAATGTCAGATTTTAATGAAACTTTTCAGACTTATTCAGAAATGAATTAAATTAATTTTGAATTTGTTTCTTTCTTTAAAAATCTTGGTAAAACCTTTTTTTTTTTTTTTTTTACACTATTTAAATTACATTTTTTTTAATATTTGTTTTACTCCCACTTATTTAATTTTATGAAATTTTGAGAAATTAATGTTTGTAACTCTTTGGAAAATTTAAATCATCAATTATTTTTATATTTACTAATTATAACTGGAAAAGCTTACTACAATTCAGCAACCTCCAATATTTTAAAAACAATTTAATTTTTTTTGTGTGTGTGTGCATAAATGTACTGTTTTTTGGTTTGTTTTTTTTTTTTTTTTGTAAATATGGATGTCTACATAACACTATCAGAATAAAGAGTGATAACTATAATAAAAAGGTATTTACCTAAAATTCTATAAAACATTAGATTTTCCTAAATTTTTAAGATTACTGTGTAGTTAAAAATTAAAAAAAGTGCTCATGTTATATTCCTCAGGTAATGGATATGTCCACCCTAGAAAAAAAAAAATATATAAACTTGTCAGTCAAGCTGTCAACACCTTACCTCAATGTTAAAAGAAAAAAAACATTTCTGCATTATTTTAAACTAAAAGCTTTTAGCAAAAGTAATCTTTGTTTCAAATCAGATTATTAATTAAACTTTTATTTTATTCCTCAAAATTTCAGAAAAGTATTCATTTTGAAAGATTTTTTTGGTGTGTGGCGCTAAAAATCAGCAATTTTTAACGATTTCAAAACAAAAACTTACTTCCAGCCAATTTAAATTAGGTTTGAAATACAGCAAAATTTTACTTATTCGAAATAGTAAATTTAAATTTAATCTATTGGCTTGGAATTAAGAAACTAAAATAAAAGCTTCAAGAAAGAATTTTCGTTTTTAAAAATTCATTAGTATCTCGTTTCTGTGGAGGTATCTATCTTTGTAAGAACATTTTCCGACCCATTACTTTGCTCAGTTTCTGAATGGCATCTATCACTAAAAAATCCTATGCGCTTTCTTTTGGATTTCTGTTGCAACACTACGCATAGTGAAATTTCGGTACCCGCTAGATTTTGACGTCTACCCGCCTCCCCCCTTGGGTTGGCTTTTTTTTTTCTGACAGTAAATTTAGTATACAAAGCCTCAAGGGTAGAATACGAGAGGACGGAACTCACAGCAGAGTAGTAAAAATTAATGAATGATTTGCATTTTGCAAGATCAACTTGCTAACCACTAGTCCACAGCAAGGCGCCCAAGAAATCAATTATCAAAATTTATCACTGGGTCAGTCAGTCGGCAACGCAAACAGGAAGGAAGAGAAAAAGACATGCAGACAAAGCGCACTGCTTTGACCCAGTCACCTCAAAAAGCCAACCACCCATCCACTCATTTCTTCACCGACACCTACTATTGTTTCCGCGCTGTTAGGTCACTTTATCCTACCTCCAAGTAAATAAATAAAATCGTAAAAAGAGAGCTTATTGTCGAGATTTATTGTAAATAAAATACAATTTTGGCACAAGGCCAAAGAGAACTTATTGTCATTGAATGACTAAGAGAGAGAAAATTTGTGGCGAGATTTTCATTTTCCACTCCACCTGTCATTCAACAAAAATGACCTAATTACCCCCACCCCATCCCAACTGTGAAATTGGTCTTCTTCAAACTCAAAAGCAGCAAAAAGTCTCCTTTAAATGACAAGGCTAGTGGTCACATTTCGTTCTCCGGGATATAAGCTATATTTTTGCATTATTTGCTTGAGGAGTTCTTAGCCATAAACACGTCACATTCACAATTGCCACCTTAATATTATGAAAGGGATGAAGAGTATTTGTTACTGCTACTACTACTACCACTCTGACCACCATCAAAGAGGAAGAGAAAATAAAAACAGAAGAGAAAAAAGGGGGAACTATAAAAACAAAATAGTGAGTTGGAGGAGTAAAAGAGAAATAAAAACATTTGAAAAAAGAAAAAAAGAAAAAAAGAAGAAACAGAAATTAAGAAGAATATCACCTAAAGGAATAGGAACACTGTTGATGTGAAGGAGGGAGATCTTAATGACGTCAATATGTATCTTGCTCTTCGAAAGCAAGGTGGGGCCCAGAAAGCATATTTATTTTTTATTTTTTTAGGTCTTTTTTCTTTCTTTTTTTTTTTTTTTAAATTATATATGTGTAAAGTGGCTATCCAATTTTAAAATGTTTGTTTAGCAAACTAAATGACAACACGAAATAGTTGCAGTCTTTTAGTCTTCAAGAGATCATCATTTATGTGCTGCATCCCTTCAGGATGATCACAACTCTCCACAACTTTCCGTCCCTTGCTATCTTAAAAAAAAAAAAAAAAAAAAATTAATTACTTAATAACAATCAGACTGACACTTCTTTTGAAAAAAAAACCTTTTTCTCATAGCCAAGAACAAATGATTATAAAATGTAAATCATAAAACAATAAACACTTAGTTAATATATTTGCAGTTTTATGTGAAATTACTAATTCTGATTTTTTTTTTTTTTTAGTTTAATAATGCATGTTTATAGGATGTGCAGGTTATCAGCATAGAAAATGTAATAGTGAAACAAAGTTCAAATTCCAACTGAGTCTGTTGTGTTCACTTCACACTGTTCTGTGGAGTGGCATGAATTTATCTCCACTCCCCACAATGGGTTAAATAAATACAAATTGAGCTATTTAGCCTTGAGTGACAATCTCAGAGAAACACTACTTTGAATTAAAAACCATAGACAAAGCAATGAGAAATCACTGCATTATTTTTGGCAAGAAGTCATAACAGTTCACAGAGAAAGAAAATAAATCTGTGGAGAGTTATGACCTGAATAGACATGGCATAAAATAATGTGGGTTTGGAAAACTACACAGGCCAAAGATTTTATGAGTCATGTTCTGTATTTCTGAAAATATTCTATTATTTTGCAGATATATTAATTATCAGGAAAGTCTGTCAAAAGAAATGAAATAATTTAATTTTAAGGCTCCTACTTAACATTAATATCACACTACTATGAAATAAAATCAGCCAAATCAGTTTACTAAACACTAACTGTTACCAGTTGTTGGGTTTGGTTTATGGCATATCAACCTCAATGGGTTATTTAATGTAGACAATTTTTATTGCTCATAATATTTTTTCTTCAAAAATATATACCTGGTAATATCTTTTTTTTTCAAAAAAGTATTGCTGGTAATAAATTTTATTTTACAAAGTATTTCTGGTATTAAAACCTATTTTTACACTTACATAGTGTTTTGACCCCAGTTTGGGGGTTAACTATTTACCCATAGTTGCAACTCTAACAGGTGCTACCATCCCAGGTCAGGGTGGACCTGGGAACACCAGCAATTAAGAGGTGGTTCCGTGCTCCTCAAAACCTGATCAGAGGCCTTGCTGTTGGACACAATTTATCGTCTTACCCAGGACGTGGATGTAGTTTATCATCATACTCAGGACAGGTTATTAAGTTATAATTGTAACATTTTTAAAACTGTAGTCCTATCAACTGTCTATGTTTCTGAGATAAGATATTGTAACTATTTGCAACATTTGGACCGTTGTTCTTATCTCTATTGCCTTATTCATGATTTTTCAGTCATTGTATATTCTAACCTTCTTCAGATGATATATGTTGGAATTTTGAGCTGAACCTTTTTAGTCCACAGTGGTAGATTATTCTAATTCCACATGTCATGCCTTTTTTTGGATATCTCAGTATCAGTCAATTCCCTTTAGTAACTCAACAAAAACTTGGAGAGTTGAGTTACTAAAGGAAATTAACTGATACCAAGATATCCAGAAAGAAGCATGGCATGTGGAATTAGAACAATCTACTCTCATGGACTAAATAATGGGTCCAATTTGAAATTCCAACATATATCATCTGAAGAAGGTCGTAGTATATAATGGCCAAAATGTTGTGAATATGGCAATACAGATGAAGACAACAGTCCGAACTATGTAAATTAATTTTGCCACTTAATTTTTTCGATGAGAAATTATCATTAAATGCCTTTCTATACTTTTAACATTTTGGCCATTATACACTCCAGTCTTCTTCAAGCAACTTTCATGCCTTGGACCAAACCTTTTCTTCAAATCTAATGGATAGATTGTTCTTCTGCTTTCCATAATTGAATATATTTAGTCACTTGTCTACTTGTCCATTCACTGTTTTGCCCATTGCCTATTTCTTCTGCTGACTCAAAATACATGATTTTTCTGTTCTACCTGGTCCAGAGACTGAATTCACAGCCAATATGCTTTAATCAACACTTTAATTCACTAGGTCATGTATCCCATGAACAATCCAGTGGTGTAGTTTTGGAAACGTAAACCTACAAATAATGATCAATCCTTTCAACTTGCATAATCAAACCTCTTTGTCTAATACTTCATTTCAATTTGCATTATGAATCTGACAACACAACATTCATTTGCATTACACATATTGTTAAGGATACATCCAATTATAATAAATGTTGGTAGGTTTTCTAATCATCTTAGAATTATCTTACTGTAAAAGTCAGTTAAATCTGGTGAGAAAACACATCCTTATCTATTTAGTAATACTCACTTTCACATCCAAGACTTTTGTTACTACTAGACTGAAGATTATTTTCAGTCTATCCTTTCCATGTAGACCAAGGTTTTCTAGCATTAAGAAGTTCTTTGTGATGTACTTCATAGAATGTCTTTGTGTAATGAATGAAACATGAGTATAAGTTATTCTGCATTAGTTTGTTCTGACCCGAATTATTATCTTATACAGAACAATATTGTTCTTACTCTATTTCCAGTTCAATTCTGTTCCAAACTTCATTCATTAGAATTGGAATTCATTTTTTTAATTTATTTATTTTGCTCAAACTGATCAATTGCTTAAACTTGCATTCATTCACACTTTGTTTGGGAATGTTATGAAAAATTATCTCCTTAGATGTTCCAGTATTTTCCCACTGTTGTATAGTTCATATATCACTCCAGTAACTTTACCAAAGTCATCTAAAGCTATCTCCACCTCTATGACAACCTGATCTGGCTCTGCTGCTTTGTCCTTCATCTTAGAAACTGATATTCTTATTAGTACCACAGGTCATTCCATATTTTTATGCATTTTAGGTTTCTCTAAGGAATCAATATTATCAAAATAGCCAAATCTTTTAATCAGTTTCATAAAATTTAAGGAGGAAGAATTTATCCATTAAAATAAACCAAACAAGAAATGTACTGATAAAACTTTTAAGAGTTATCATTATTTACAGTCAATTTAATGTCCTCATTTTTGTTGTTACAACCACAATGTTTCAGACATTGTGTTTTCCAACCTTATTCAGGTGTCTGTCAATCAGAGTAACTTTCAGGCAAATTTGGACTGAACTCTTTATTTAATCTATGGCATTGATTGTTCTTGTTATGTTGCCCATGTCCAGGCAGATGTCATTCTTTTTCAGTACTGTTCAAGTATTGCTAGTCCTGTTTCAACTGTTTAAGTCTGTACTATTATCCTCAGAGATTGAACTCACAATTACTATGCAACCAAATTCACATATCCACAGGTCAATAACTTAAACAATAATCCTAAGAGGATTTTAAATATGTTCATAAAATAAATAGATTTTTATGTGCCATGTCTCTACAGGATGTGGGCAATCAAGGAAAGATGATTGAACACTGTAAGATATGTCAATGGCAATGTGATAACACCTGATTTTGTGAACTCTGATGTATTTTGGATGCTTTACAGTGTTCCACATTCTTTCCAAAGAGTACAGTTTCCATCTATTGCTGTGGGGGCAATGATGTCACTGGTAGAGAGAACAAAGTTATTTTGCCATTACTCACTTCACCATAAATTGTGCCTGTATTGTATTGATTGACAATGGATATGGTTTACTCCAAGTTAAAACAGAGACCCAACATGTGTTGGCAACTATTGTTATACATTCATTTTTTTTTTTATACTTCCAAGACATTTAATAGATCTGGCAAATGGTAATATTTTATTGAGGTGGAGGGAATAATCTTTAAAGTAGTAAGCCAATCTACACACTGCATTTTCTTAATTCAAAAATATTGACATGTGTAATGGTAGTTGTTAAAATAAAGAGTTTAAAAAAAGAAAAGAAAAAAGAAAAGTTTAATGTGGCACAAAGACAAATGGAGGAAAAAGGGGGATTGTAAAGCACCAATCCCAAGAAGTGGGAATGGTTTGCTTGCTACTCTTGAGATAAAGAGAAAAACAAAGAAAAGAAAATGGAGCCTATGCTAACATTTTTTTAACATATGCTCAAATACTAATCATCAAACTCTGTGGAAAAATGCAACTCATTTACCAAACCAGGACATAATTTATTGAATTAAAGAATACTGTGTATTGTGTACATAATGTACAGTTCTAAATCTGAAAGTGAAAATGTGATGCCTTCCAAGAGCTAAGCATAGTATTAAGAAACAGGAAAAAAAATATCATTAGAAACAAAGAAAAGAGTACTGGACTGTTATGTAATATTAGTCCTTCTATATGGCAGTGAATGCTGGACCATTTCTGCACAGATGAAGAAGGAAAATTGAGGTGACAGAAATGTGGTTCTGTAGAAGAATGCTATGGAGTGAATACGTGAGTAACAACAAATTTTTTAGAGAAAATGGAAACAAAAAAAGGACACTTATCAGAAAGAGATATTTGAAATTTGTAGGGCACATAATGAAGAAAGAGGGCTTGAAAAATTTGACACTCACAGTCATGAGGAAGAGAGGAAAACCGCGCTTAACTGACTTAAGTAGCTTGTGTAGATGGCTGGCAGAACAGAGTTTAGGAGTGATGACAAAAAGACAAAATTTACTAAGAGCTACAAATGAAGTTACAGGAAATTGTGGAGAGCCATGATGGTACACAGTACACACAAATAAATCCTAAGTTACTAACTAGGATTTTCCCACCATCTTTTTTTTTTTTTATCGAATGGCTTTAAGTTTTATTTTAGTAACTTTTGTTTGATCTTTTTTATGTGATAAAAATAAAATCAAGTTTTATCAATACACACTAAGGATCACACGAACCTCGGTGCAAATGAATCATGTCACTTTGTGGGTGTCATACTTAAGGTCCGAGGTACCACGACATATCACCAGCTATCATTGGAAAGTGGAAACTTGCATAAAAAATCCGACTTACTGTGAAACAATACCCAACACCTTAACGGTCAGTTGCACTCTTAGTCTTAAAATATTTAAGTTCACGAAATGATTTCACGGCTTACTTTTAAATAAGAAAAAGAAAGAATAGTCGTTTTTATATTTCTTTGTGTGAAAAAATTATCCGACCTTCTTTGCAATTAGCGATCGTGCGGAAAGGATCCTAAAAAAATAAAAACGGGGGTTAGCGTACAGGTGTGACTTTGACCCCTAAGGAGAAGTTGATAGTAGTAGTAGTAGTAGTAGTAGTAGTAGTGATTATAATTTTTTCTTTAGTTCAGAGGACGGAAAAGAAATGAAACAATTCAGGTACGAATGGAAAAATAGAAATACATGTCCTTTTCAACAAGGTAGTGGTAAAAAAAAAATATCACTGACTTTCCATATCATTTTTTCACTTATTCAAAATAAAATAAAACATATGCTGTTCAACTTTACTGAAACAAAAATTTAAAAGTTATAACATTTCGAAAAAAAAAAAAAAAAAAAAAAAAATTATTTAGTGTAATAATTTAATTCCCCTTTCAAGGAGAGAAAAGAATTTATGACAGAAGTTTAAAAATATATATATTAAAAAAAGTGCCCTCGAACGAAACGATTTCCTACCGGAAAAAGTTCTAAATATTGTGTGGGAGACGAAATTGAAAAGAAAAACAAAAATAAGCAGTTGGAAGTCAATGTTCTTGAGCAGTTAAAAATTCTTCCTGGGATGTTTAATTTTCTTTTCTTAAGCTATTATTAGCTACTAACTTACTACATAGCATTTTCACATTGTCTTTTTTTTGTGTAACTCCCAGACCAAAAAAAAAGTAAATATTTGATTTGATGCCATCACTAGTATTCGTCGGGCAAAAAAAAAAAAAAAAAAAATTATACACACACACACACACAACCTGTCACAATATCACTGACGTCGTCAAAATTATACTTCTCTAAAAAGCAAATTCAAAAAAACTAACAAAAGAAACTTTATACAACACAAACAAAAGTGCAGTTACCAGTGAAGTTTTTTTTATGCCTCTCTAAATAAAAACTGTTTGTTTTGTGTCTTTTTTTTTTGTTTTCCTCTTGAAGAATGCCATTTATTTTTAATGTTGAAAACCTGCTAGTGTCAATTTTATTTTCTTCTGAACAAAAAAAAGAAAAGAGAATCAGTTTTACTTTTATCCATTTTTTTTTTCGATCTACGAGTCAGGTCTTGAACAATTATTAAACGCAAACATTATTGCTTTAAAATTTAAGTTTAATTAAAAAATGAAATGCGTTTTTTAAACTGTGAAGAGGGAGAAAAATTTTAAAGGGAAAGCTAAAAGCAAATAAACAAAAAAAAAATTATTTTCAGAAAGAAATCAAATTTTATTTAAGCCTATTGAAAGAATGAATTACGTTGAAAAGTCAAGCGGGTTATTTGGTGGAAAAAAATCATCTCAAGTGATAAACTGATAAAATTTTGTTTTTAGTTTAAACTTTAACTTAGTGAATTCACTAAAGTAAATTGTAGTTGCTGAATAATATAGTGAATAGTACGCAAAGACCAAAGAAAAGAGACACGTATTAATTGAATAATTAAAAAAAAAAAAAAAAAATCACTTCTTTTATTAAGTAACTTTTATGGCTTAATTTTTGTAGTCGAACACTGAAAGAACCATATTTTTCTTACACTGCTTTTAAGAATTTTTTTGTTTAAAATAAATCATTTTAAAAGAAAATAATAATACATGACACTCGTATCTTCAAGTGTGACATGACGTACTACTGGCCATGACTCACGTAATTCATAATTCTAAGAAAAAGCTGTTATTTTTTGCCATGGAAGACCAAGATTTATAAAATTATCTTTTTTTTTTTAGCTTCGAACTTTCTACTAGCACATAAATTGTCACAAAAAAAAAAAACACTTCTCTAATTTAAAGATACTCCTGCAACTTTTTCCCCCTAAATTCCTACCGATTACTCACGTTTTTACGATCCAGAATATTTCCAACAAATGTGCGTGTGTCGTTAATTCATTAAAAATGTACAACTGAAGAAAACAAAAGCATAGTAAATAATAAACTACAAATTATCAATGAGTAAAAAACAAAACAATCTCTTACTGGAGTGGTGTAAGTATCCACTGCCAGGCTTCCGTAAAGTGGTAGTCAGTACCCGCCTCTATAAAAATGTGAGCGACTTCTTAAAAAAACTGACGGAAATTAAAAAACGGTGCAATAGAAAGGGGGGGGGGTAGGAGAAAAAACAACAACATAACACTAAAAAAATGTAAGTTCGGGGGAGGAAGAAACTTGTTTCTTTTGTAGGAGCGGGGAATTTAATGTGGGCTGAAGTAGGGGATTTATTTATTATTATTTTTTTTTTTACTTACCCAGAAGCGAAGATCAACGTGTAACGTGTATCATTGATGTCCGAGAAAAAGATTAGAAAGAAAATAGATGGGAGAGAGGAGGAGTGAAAGAGGAAGAGCAGAGGAGGAGAGGAAGGAATTTAGTAGGAAGAAGGAAAAAAAGATTTTAAAAAAGAGGAAAAATAAACGCGGTCAAACTTAGTTCTTATAACAAAGACAAGAGAAATGAATTTCAAGGTAACAACAGTATGGGGTGCTGAAAAGTTCTAGGCCTAACGAAGAAGGGGTCATAAAAATGATGTTTGGTTATTTGAACAGATTTTGGGAAGTGTGGACGAGCCGAGAACTTTACAGCATCCACCCATAGAACGGTGAAAAAAAATAAAATATGGAAAATTTAAAAAAATTAAAAACTAAAGCTGAAATTTTTATTTAACGATAGAATTTTTAAAAAGCAAGAAAAGAAAATCCGAGGATAAGATTTAAGAGAAAATATGGTAATTTCTAATTAAGAGGAGTTCGATTCTCACTAGGTGTTCCGAATCTGTATCATTTATAGACTAAAAAATAAATAAAGGTTAAAAAAATCTTTTTCTACCACAGTAAAAATGTGGAAATTTAGTGGTAATGCATGTTTAAGAGACCCGGATATAAGAGAGATTTTCTCTGGTCCCAAATTAGAGCCTGTGTTCAAATGTATATAAAATAGACCAAACCCGGATATAAGAGACTTCTTCTCCGGTCCCGACAACTCTCTTATATCCGGTTTACACTGTATAAAGAACGAAAGAAAATTTAATTCAAAGGAACAGACCGAATATGTGAGAGAAGTGAGTAGTACCGCTAAAAAAAAGATGAGCTGAATGAGTAGGGAAATGAGGAAAACTAACGAGAAGAGATTAAACAAGGCAATAGAGAAGAGGTGAAATAATGTAATTGTTTGTGTGACATGTAGATGTAGAGATTATTATTTGGTAAAATAAAAGACGTAGATTGTAATTTGAACTGAGGATAAAAAGTGTATCGGATATCAGTACGAAATGATATATTTCATTTGTGTAAGTGAGAAAAAAATGAACCAGAATGTGTGATTTTTTTTTCTTAAATCACATTTCTTCAATCAGAACAGCTTAAAGGAAAAATAAAATCACAGATTCCAGAAGAGAAGAATTTCAGAAAAGGAGAGAGAGAAGAGGGAGAAGAAAGTGAAAATGAAGCAAGTCATAGAGGGAGGGAGAGAGAAAGAGAAGTGAAAGTACAAAAAAAAAACAATCTTACTTCAGTCAGAGCAACCTTGTATTTTGTTAAATTCAATGATATTCATTTATAAAATTAGTACTTCTCATCAATGAAAACATTTTCTCTTGAAATGTATGCAATAAAGTTTATTAATCGTTAGAGAAATTAATTATCAGCTCCCTTAAAATCTTCAAGAAATTTGCTAATTTTTATGGTGCTATTTTTTTGTTCTCAAACATCCGGCAACTCTGGACTGAGCAGGCCCTAGGGTTGCAGGCCCTAGGGTTGCAGGCCCTAGGGTTGCAGGCCCTAGGGTTGCAGGCCCTAGGGTTGCAGGCCCTAGGGTTGCAGGCACCGTGGGCAAGCTGAACTTCGGCGCCCTTGCAAGTATAATTTTTTTTTTTTTTAAATTTTCACAAGGAGAAAAACTGAAAAATGTGGAATAACGAATTTATTAAACTAAATAAAAAAAATAATTATCTGACCTAACACATTTTTTTTTCTAGATTTCTTTTCGTGACACTTTTTTTTTTTTTCTTTTTTTACACCTACAGGACCATTTTCTGTTGACAAAATAACAAAAGAATTTAATCTGTCTTGCTTGCTTAAGTCATAGATGACCGCAAATATGATTTTATCAGCTTTAGTTTCTGTTTAAAACTTCTCTCTCCGGTGGCTATAGTAATGGATACAGTAGGCATTTATTCTCAATGCAACCCACAGATTTGGTATGACACCCAAGTTACCAGTACCTTGAGCCAGCCCTGACCCTGGAAATAATTTGAGTCAGTTATGAATGTAAGTGTTTGTGAGTCGAGTTGACTTACATTTCAAATCTCATGAAATTACTCTATATTGAATATAATAAACATGGTGTGAAAATATATATAAAATTCTTTCTTGTTTTCCCACAACTTGTATGGTTGAATCAAGTTTTTAAACAATATGAATATAAAAAAATGATTTGCATTCAAGAAGCAATTTAAAACAGAAATACAACCAGATATTCTTCTTTTTACTATGAGACATTCTCACAAATCATTAGCTGTTGTGCAGTGGATTTGATTCTCATTTAGTGCCTGATACTTGAGAGCTTGTGCCACACACTGAAGTTTAGTAAATACCTATTCACTTTATTTGAGAGCATTAAGTTCAAGGTTCCTAGTGAATAAATTCTACATGTTAAAATCTTTTTGGAAGTGAGATGATAAATAAACATTATGAAAACACAAAAACAGGGCAGTATTTCTAAAATAAATGAAATGTTAAGGAAAAATTACTGTAATAATAATATTGTAATAGACTTAACAAAAAAAAATATTAAGAAACATGAAAAGAGTGCTGAAATGCTATGTAATATAAGTCCTCCTATATGGCAGTGAATACTGGACAAATTCCTCACAGATGAAGGAGAGTTGAGGAAACATGTGGTTCTACAGAAGTATGCTGGGAATACCATGGACAGAACATGTAAGCAATGAGGAAGTTTTAAGGAAAATAGGAACAAATATGATATTTGTACTTAGAATCAGAAATAGAATAGTGAAATTTCTGGAAAACAATAAAGAAAGAGGGCTTGGAGAATTTGACACTTACAGGATATAATGAAGGAAAGAGAGGCAGAGAGTAACACCTAACAAGCTTGTGTAGATGGAGAATAGAACAAGGACTGGGAAAGATAGTAAAGGAACAAACACTGTTTAGAGCTACAAAGGACAGGAAGTTGTGAAGGGCTATGATTATATTCAGCTCCTGAAGCGACACAGCACATAAAAAAAGTAAAACTAACTTTTTAATCAGAGAAAATACTAAACCATTCACTATTTTTGAAATAATTATTTACAGCAAAAGAATACAAAACAGGTTCTTCCATTGTTTGATTGATCATTTGAGACTTGAAGTGAGAGAAATTTGGTTTTACTGAAGGATGCTGGGAATGTCATGGATGAAACAAGGAAATTTTAAGGGTAATGGGGAAAAAAAGAAAACTTGTACTTAAAATCAGAAAGGCAGTCGAAATTTCTGTGACACATAATGGTGAAAAGAGAGTTTGGAGAATTTGACACTCATAGGACATAATGATGACAAGAGTGAAGCTGCAAGTAACCTGCCTAATGAGCCTATATAAATGGATGGTAGAACAGAGACTGGGAAGGATAGTAAAAAAAAAAACAAAAAAAAAACAAGCATTACTTACAGCTACAAAAGAAAGGAACTTATAGAGAGCCACAATTGCCAACATTGTGAAGTGACACAACAGATAAAAAAAAAGAAGAATTGTTTCTATATTGCATGAAGTTCTAACACAAACTAGGGTCATTATTCAAACCATTTCCATTCTTTTCTTTTTTGGTCATACATTTTAGCAGTTGTGCTTTCTGACACTGTTAGTGTTGCCTGAAGTTCTAAAATGAATTATTATTATGTAAGATGGCAGAGCAGGGTTCTGGGAGGGATAATGAGATAAACAATGCTTAGATCTACAAAGGGTAGGACATTTTGGAAAGCTAAGATCACATAAGTTCTGAAGAGACATGGCGCATAAAATAAGTTAAAGAACCAAAATTTTACTCAGAAAGAACACTATATCTTTTCACTAGTTCTGAAATAATTATTTATAGCAAAGGAATACCAAACATTTTCTTCCATTATTTGATTGATCACTTGTGGGAAAGTACTTAATCTCATTTCAATAACTAATTTTAATTCTTCTTCCCATGTGTAAATATTTATATGTAAAACCTGGATATTATAGATTTTTAGAACAGTCATGTGCAAACTGCATCCCCCAGTTTGCATGTGGTTTGCTTGGTTATTCTTAATGACATGCTTAATTTCATAAGGAAAATAGCGTTTCTTAGAATTTTGTTTTCATTCATTTACTCACACTCTCTCATACGTAACTACATACATAAACAAAAATTAAGTTTTCTTGAATTTTGCAAACTTTTGGTAAAAAGTAATGTTTTTATCATTTTAAACCATTAGCAATTTTTACTAAGGACAATCATGTGTGCAAACAGCTCTTGCAACACAAAACATTCGTAATATTTTTTTTCTTTAAAGAAGAAATATTTATTTTTATTTTCAAATGAATAAACTAGAAATAAATCACACACAGCAACATGTGTTAATCTCATTGTCATCAGTGATAATATATTAAGCTTCAAGTTTTTAATTACAGAAAAATCTTTTCTCCAATAAAAAAATTTTTCCCCTCATTTTTAAGTTATATGCTTCTGTCTTCTTTAGTGAAAATAGCTGAGGTACCTACAATGAAAATTTAACTTG